>DWPW01000248.1:0-12841 GCA_018252015.1 Astraptes brevicauda
ACTATGGCCTACACCTCTCTCATTCTGAGGGGAGACCCGTGCCCAGCAGTGGGACAATAATGGGTTGACGACGAATGAAACTTTGTATATATATATATATATGTATATATATATATATATATATATATTTGCATATATGCAGTTTATATCATAATAAAACTATATAAAATTTGATGACGTTGATGCCAGAAGCTGGGTGGTACATTCTTCAGTGTCTATTAGTAGTTTAAGATGTTGTAGAACCCTCTGTGGATTGACTTAGACGGCACCACCACCACACCTATTACTACCTTACAACAGCGGCGTTAAGAGCTACTGTTCTGGTCTGAAGGATGTGGCAAGGCAGACATACTTATCCGAGGCGTTTCAGCTTAATCCCCAGACGTAGCAGTGCATCTGTGGCGAACTTTAGGTAGGACGGTCAGCCTATCGGGGATTGAATACAGATGTCCAGCAGCTTAATGGCAGATTGGCGGCTGTGGCCATTTGACATCAGGTGTGCTGCATACTCGTTTCCTACTTTCATAATATAAAAAAAGAAAATCCCTTGTCTTTCGGTTCGTTTGATTTGGTTTTGATGTATAAATAGAAAAAAACACTGTACAGCTTTTAATAAATAATCTTTCGGATTACATAAAAACTTGATATAACAATGTATGTATGTACTTATTAAGTGCATACATATGAGTATTTCAATTTTAACAGTTTTAAGCGTTGGTGTGTCTCGGTTTGGACGCTTTAAGTTAAACATACTTATACAAGGCATTCCAACTCAGTCCTCAAGGAGCATCGCATATCCATGGGCGCATGGTTTCCTTAACTTCAGGTTTACTGCTCGTATGCTACTTCCATAACTTCAAGCATGTTAACAATTTAATCTGGAGATATGTCCAAAAGTGGCAGTTTCCACTGACAATCTATGGACTGCAAGTGCATTTGCCATTTCCATAATATTTGATCAAGATTAAATGGGTAAGCCATTATGATACTATGTACAAAAATACCAGAGAACCTATTTCAAACATAAATCGTGTTTTATTTTATGTAATTTAAAACTTAAAGTACCTGAAGTATAGACCACACAAAAGCATTACGTGACTAAGCGTAGTGTGGCCAATCGTCAATTGAACGAGATACAACAGTCGTACCTAGTGTCTTCTCCAGTACTTAAGTACATACTATGTCGATGGTCTTACCCTTTTATTATTAAAAACTATATGCAATATCTTGAATAGAATTTGATTCCACTTTATATATCCATAAGTCTGAATATTGCGTTTTCTTTTCCATTTATCGAAGCAATATTATCGATAATAAAAGCTTTTAAAACAAGACTATTTTATGTTGGTAAAATCTGCTTATAAAAAACTGTTTCATCTTGTCAAAGGCCACTAAAATGTTAAACATTGAACTACCAAAGGTTTCTAAGTAGCAGAAAATAAAAACTACCCATAAATGTAATCTTATAATAGCTGGAATAAATCAAAGGGACGTAATCCGATCAAACGTAAGATTGCTATTTATTTTAATCATAAATGTAACGTATTTTTTGTTCATATCATATTAATATTTTTTATTACAAACTATATTATTATTGCTGTTTACTTTATATCATAAATATTACTTATATTTTGTTCATATTACATTATTGTTTTTTATTACAAACTATATTTTATCTTATTTACTATAGTGTATAGCAATTTGTCCATTTTGTCAAGTTTATAAATCAATTGTATAATAATAACACCTTCTACATTCATAGCCCCACGTAGTATTTTCTTCTGTGTCATGGGTGCAATGGAAATACACAATGATAAATACACAACCACCCAGACCCAGAACAGAAATCTAAAATCATCATTCAGATATCTGTCTGGCCGGGCATCAAATCCGGGACCCACTGCGCGTTAGACCAGTATGGCGATCGCTTCGCCACGCTGGTCGAAGAATGCCATGCTACTACATATTTTTATATTAACAAGCCTGTAGTCTATCTGGTGGTAAGTAGCTTGTGTTGCCCATACCATCTGTTATTAATAGCCTTTTAACCGAAAAGTTGCGTTCCTACCTCTGAGGACTAAGTTAGGACGCCTCAGAATTTCCTTAACTTAACTTTTCTATGTGTAAATAGGAGACGAGGTCTTGTTTTTGGGGTGGAAATTTACCCTTCAAAATAAAATAATGCAATGACCGATAGATAAGACATCTAATCTGGAGTTAATTACAGAGGTCAATGGGCGGCAGTGGCCATGAGTCAGTGGTTATCGTAAGTTATTTGAAATCCAGGTGGAGGTGATGATGATTTCCCTCCATAACTCAAAGATGTAATCATCGGACCATACCCATGTCTAGGAAAGAAGCTTGCGCAATGAAATTTCCCATCAAATGAAAAAAAGAAAATTGAAATCGGTCTAGAAAACTTCGGAGTTATTCAAGATTATAAAAATTCGTGTTTGTCTCATTTACCTGAAAAAACTGTTGAAAATTTTCCAATATCCCCGATATGGGAACCCCTTTAAAACTTGCCGAATCCAACGGCATTTGAATCATGTCAATCGGTCCCAGCATCGGGAAAAAATGACTGGACATACATAAAAAGAAATACTCGACGAATAGATAACCTCTTTCCTTTAGGAAGTCGGTTAAAAAGGAAATACAAAATCAACGCCATCTTTAATTTCAAAAGTCTCGATTTTCTTTACAAAAGTATATCAAAACGTAAACATTATAGTATACGTCTGAAAGAATTTGAACAAAAAAATTGAAGATGTTCTACGTGACTACTACGGCGTAGCCGCGTAGCGTCGCCATCCGTAGCACTTGTGTGTTCGTCCACCAAACGACCGTAGCATTGTTATCTCGTAGCTACGACTTACTTTAAGCCTTTATCACATAATCATAATATTTATAATTTTTTTACATAATATTCCCGTGCTTTTTGTTTATAGTTTGGAAATAGCAAACGAGCACGCATTCCACTTGATAGTAAGTGACCACTGCCACCGATGGACATCTGTAATCAACCTCATTTGGTCAGACATGCATTGCTACACCTGAGAAATAAGTTGGAACGTATCTGATAAGTATATCTCCCTTTACCACACCCTTCAGATCAGAACATAGTAGCGCTTAGCAGTGCTATTATTAGGCAGAAATAATTGTGCCACCTGAGTCGGAAAACATAAGAGTTCTACTAACTTCAATTAGTTACCGCTCAGGACAATGACCTAAGTAACACTTACCTATAACCTTTTGATAGTCAGTATGTGGTATAATGGAACGTGGCAATGTTGTAGGGGTTATTTTGTAATTTAGAAGGTTGTCATAAAAAATACAATACTATAAGTTATAGTATTTACGTCTTTTTGCACACAAAACTCTCTCCGTAAACTATTTCTGTCAAAGAAACGACTATTTACGAATTAAAAATATGAAAGAATAACACAAAATATAAAATAAAAAATACAAAATTAATTCACAAATTTAACAATTTCGAAGACTTTTATTCTGAATTGTGTAACTCTACCCTATAAGGAAATAAGTAAAAAGTCAATTTGCAAGACATTTAAAACCTCTAATGACATCCGATTGGAAAGGGTCTTTGAATTTGCACTAAAATATGAAAGGAATTCGCTTTCTGAATTATTTAAGGGTGGTTTTCACACGGAACAGCGGGTCTATTATCCCATCATTCGTGCGAATACGTGATAAGAATTCATTATCCCCTACGATTGCGAATTACTACCCACTTCGATACTTATCCATCTTCTGGTTCACTTCATTCGTTTATTACGTGCCATTTCGTTTTTTTAATAATTCTTGCTTATGGATATTTAGCGATTCTATAATAATATGATCAATATGAATATTTAGGAAACTTACAGGTGATCGGTGTAACGTGTAAAAGATGACAAAAGATGGTAAAACATATCAAAAGGTGGTAAAAGACGCCAAGAATGGTAAAAGATGGCAAGGAAGGCTTACTTATTCGAGGAATTCCTCTGAGTATCTGAGGTAAAGAGGACCTATGATAATCTTGTGCTTGTGATTCACGCTGGAAATAGGTGTGACCGTCGTCTAGTCTAACCATACTCATTCTACCAACTTTTTTAAATATTATCAAAATAACAAACGAGCATTCAGCTCTTATGGTTAGTGCTCACTGCCGCCCATGGACATTTGTAATCAACCCACAAATGCGATGTTATGCGAAGTTTCAATATTCAGTTTATCTTTTAAAAGTATGTAAAATGAGGATACGTTCAACAGAATCAATGGAAATAAGTCGTAATGTAAAATCGGTAGGCTTCCACTTTTCGCCCTCCCTGCATACGACGTTTCGGCGCCACCGATAAGGGTCGGGCGGTACCGTTACAATGATATCGATAACGATTAAAATTTATTATTATTTTCGTTTAAATTTCTTTGACAAATAATTTATGGTTCGTTGAATAAATGTTTTCATATATTTGACTAATTAGACATTTTATTTGGACTTTTAATTCAATAATAATTTGACTTATGTTATAATCAACGCATATATATATTATTCTTCTTGAGTATAATATATCTATGGACCAGCGTCTGTAAAAAGTACTGCGGTAGTAAAATTGTTGTCAATTTAGATTAAGATGTTATAATACCTGAGAAGGAGGAACATCGTTTGTAAGCATGAAGATCGTTTCACGTTAATGTACTAAGTGCATAATAAGGGTAGTGTCACGTAACGTGACCTCGCGTCACGTTACGTGCTACTGTAACTAGTAACGTGCTACGGTACCTGCTTACGTGCTTACGTGCTACGGTAACTAGTACTAACTGCATAATAAAGCTAGTGTCACGTAACGTGACGTCGCGTCACTTTACGTGCTGTAGTAACGTCACGAAACTAACTCCCTAAAGCTGTTACCAATCTTATAGATCATCTCAAGACAGGCTTTACTAAAGCTATAATAGTATACAATGCTTATGTTCCACCGTAATTTTTAACGTTGACATTTTGTATTTAACCATCATACATATTTCACTTACTTTCTTAACTAATCAAATGTCACGTGACCGTAAACAATAGTTGGAAGGCTAATGTATTAACTATTTAGTACTAATAATTTACTAATGAAACGACATGCTCACAAAAACAATATGACAACCGTTACTTAAAAACGTGAAGCATTCATGTGTAGAAATTGGAAGCTTCGACGCATTTTCCATTAAGCTAATGCTTATAATGCCCATGAGAACAGAAAACGATGTTTAGGATTATTAATACCCTGTGTAAATGATTCTTGAATGTTTAATCGTAATGAACGTTTCTGTGTTCCGAATGGCACGTTTTACAGTCTGTTTCAATAGTATTTTTAAACTAGGAGATGCCCGCGACTTCGTACGCGTAGACATAAAATATAAATGCATGTTTTATGAAACCCACATAATATAATTAAAAAACACAGTAATAAAATTTAAAACTATTTCGTGATTAAATATAATAATGCAGAAGCAAACGAACATGTAGTCCCCTGATGGTAAGAGGCAACTCCAGGTAAGATTACAGTCCTACCTGAGGTCGGTTACAGGTTCGTAGATACCTCTGAGAAGTTGAGAAGAGAAACAAGTGATCATTAATTTATAATACGCCCATAAATTCAAATAGTCAGAAGCGCCTGTCATTTGAACCTCAGACTCCCCCAATTAAGAGGCCGAGTTTGTTTTTGTAACTTATGGAGTGTTTTTGTTCGGGGGTAGAACTCTGTGGTTCTTTCTACCTAATAACAGTGCTAAGCACTGATGTGTTTGAAAGTAAGTGAGATAGACTTATCCAAGCGTTTTAACTTAGTCCTCAGAGCTGGTAACGCTGTGGTCTATAATCTATGGTCTAACCTAGTTAGGATTCTAATTTTAGCTGGGGTTGATCATGGTCAACCCCAGCTAAAATTAAAAAATATTAGGTATCCTCGGGCGGCAGTGGCCATTTGTAATCACGTGAAAAACATGCTTGTTTGCTACTTCTTAAATATAAATATATATAAAAAGCTATGGCCTAAATCCCTAACAATCTGAGAGGAGACTTGTGCCTAGCAATGTAAAGTACCTACGTAGTCCATGATTAAATTATATGTAGAATGTCGAAATATATCGATAAAGAATCCCATCACTGCTTTAATTTTCCATATTCATTATTTACTTTACGAGATCAAATTTTGAAGAGATCTTGAAAGATTGACGTCTCGGTTTAAAAGCGATTCTTACTTAGAACCGTTACAGGGTAAAACTTTTTATTTTCATAAATTATTTCCAAAGTTTGTTTAAATTCCCTGTAAATACCCTGATCAGGCATAAAGGTCGTAGAAAAAATTATGGTTCGATTCCGAAGGCACTTATATCTGCTCAATAATAGCAGTGTTAAGCGTGCTGTGTTCTGGTCTAAAAGGTGTGGTAAGGGAGACATACTTAACTGAGATGTTCTAAATTAATCTTCATGGATAGTAACGACATTAGGTAGAACTTTGATCTTGTGAGGATTGATCATAGATGTCCATGGGCCCCAATAGCCACTTACCATTAAGTGGACTACATGCTCGTTTGGTACTTCTTTTTACCTGACTGCGTCACAAGCGGGGTAATGATTTTTGAGCGTATGTATGTAAGTATATATGTCCATTTCCTTGACACGCGCTACTGCCGAAACGGCTTGACGGCTTTTAAAATATGAGATGTCGTTAGGATCGTCGCGGTTCTTATAGTAATATGGCTATACAATTTTATATATTGTGCCTGCGAATGGAGAAAAAGGGGGGATGGGACGAAATATTCTTGTATCATAACAATGTGGATATCACTCAATGTGATATCCACATTGTTATGTGTGTAAATGAGTATCAAAGCCTTTTAATTATTTTTCCATTTTATTTTAAATTCATTTTGAAGCAGTCAGTTTATTTGTTTATAAGATAATTTTCATGTTTATATTAAAAAACACAATTTCTATATACCACAATAAATGAGTATTTGGTATAATCGTTTATTTTTCCTTTTGTTTCAGGTGTCATATGGAATAAAACGTTCTGCAATAAAGTAATAAAATTCAAATGAAAGTACTCATACCAAAAAGTAAAAGAAAAAATAAAATATATTTTTTAATTAATATTGTAATAATAGTGAAAAAACTACTTGATATGTGGTGATAGTTTTCAAAAATGAAGCTAAGCGTGAGCGCGTACCGTGCGCATGCGTCGGCTCACAAGAAGATCCTGACGTCATCGTACCAGCAGCACTACGGGAGCACTGCCGCGCCCCCTGTCTGTAATCAACTCAACTTTACCCCTCAGGTAAGTTATCGGCATCTTTTTGCCTACTTATTATTTCTAATTCCATATTCAGGTTATTTAGTTATCGGCAAAAATGTTTTGCCCGATTCTAGCAGCTCACTGGTGTCTCAAAACGTTTATATTTTTATATAAGAATTTGGCAATTATTTACGAAAGCATTTTTAGTGGATTATAAGTATTCGTATAATTTTCTTTGTGTCTAATATTTTTTCACACAAATGTCATATGCGTGTCTGTCGTATTTGTTTTATATCATATTATGTTAAAAGTATGTAATTAGGAAACTCATATTGTCTTATAGACATAACATAGGTACCTTTAAAATGAGAGGGTTCAAACATAATTATTAAGATTTATTAAATTCTTAATATATTATTCCAAAGAAAACAACAATCTTGTCAATCAATTTAATAGAAATGTATTGCTAAACAAAATGACACACATTCATTATCTATGAATGATTGTCTGTATGTCATCGATTAAATCAAAAACTACTGTACCGATTATTATGAAAATTGTTATATATATGTATTTTTCCACGGAGAAGGTTTGTGTACTGATTTTTCTTTAAAATCATTTTTCTTAAATTTATTTAATTGTTGGTGTAGCAACGCGCGCCGGATGCAGCTAGTACGTTATAAACGCTTTCTACACTCATAGCTCCACACTAATATTTTCTTCTGTAACGAGGATGTCATGAACACACAAAGTCGAATACACGAACACACACGCACACAGATAGGTAATGGGCAAAATTAACACAGAATAGTTTTTATGTTTACGTCACTAGCAAAAACTTGTGTTATGTTGAAACGAAAAATGAGCATCCACAACTTCAACACAGGTGTGGCAATCCACAATACAGTTCAGTTCATCTGTTTAGTTCATAATCGGTTCTAGAGGTGTAAAAGTAACGAAAGAAAAAGTACCCGTATGTACTCGTTACTATAACATTTAGAACTCGTTACTTTCGTATCGTATCGTTACTCGGTACTTTTGATACCTATTCGCCAGAATCCTATACCTACATCTTAAGGCCTGGTGCATGAATATACGTTACAGCGATGATTATATATTATTATCAAGAAATTAAATATCGACTTTCGATCCGTTGTATTATTACTACTTAAGTTAATTGTAGGTATTCAATACGACGATATTTATATTAATATTATGTGCTTTATTGTATAATTTACAAGATCAATCCCTACTATATATATCTGCACTGCTTACTATATATATATAAAGATAAAAAATCATAAAGAAATAATATATACCTACGAAATGCATTATCAATGTTTGTTTATTTATAAACAGGTGGATAACGTAAGTTATTAATTTACGGAAAAGCGCGCGAATGGGTAAAACGTTTTTTTTTAATTTGTTTATTTATGTTTTATTGCCGTGGATTCAAGTCCTATATAGCCAAAGTTCATTGATATCCTTTATTTCTCATTTCGTATTGAAACAAAGCAAAATGATGATGACGAAATTGTAAAATGATATGATGGGTCCAGTAAAGTAGCGAGAACTACACTAGGACTTTATTAAGGAGTCTCGAAAAGAACGCGAAGTCACCTTTTACAGCGTTAAATAACTGTGTGGCCAACACGTTTTCGACGGTTTGCTGATCGTACTAACTAAATATATTGTACAATATGTCGTACGATCAGCATACCGTTTCAATACACGCAATTTCGGTATCGGCACTTGCGCGAACTGAAACAGTTTTACTCAAATTACTATACGAATTCGACAGTAACGTTTCGTTACTCGGTACTAGATGGCGTACCCGTTACTCAGTAACGAATACATACGGTTTCTTACAGCTTTCGTTTTTATATTTATAGTTATAAAGCGGTAAAAATTACGACGGTTTTATCGAAATTGCGTTGTTTTAATACATTTAACACATTGAATCGGAATGCTTGAAATACTTATATTATCTTTTATGGAACTTCATTTTGAACAGCTAGCAATTGTGTTGTGAAATTTAGTAATGATATTTATTAATGGCCATACCCTCTAGCGAAATATACCAAAAAATCGAAACTAGAAACTTAGTTTTTTCATTAAGTTGAAATTTAAGTACAAAAATGATAAAAATATATCGAAAACTAAAAAACAAATCATTTTGAAAACGGTTAATTTTCGGACGGCATATTTTGGGTTAAATTCATAAGAAATGACCTGATGAATAACGACTTAAAGGCTCTTGTCGACGTACCCCGTAACCCTGTATATTTAGAAATATCAATTTTTACATTGTTATTGACTTTTGATATTTAGTAAAATTTAACTTTTTTAATAGTAACCCTGAATGATCTTGATGGACACTGGCCAGCTGAACTGAATTGTCATTGACTGTCATTGAGTGTGCGAGCAAAACTGAGTATGACAAATTAAGATCAAGTTGAGGTTAGGTTACTGCTTTAATTATTATTTTATTGCGTGTTAAAAAGTACATCCGTCTAAATAGATACGATGGATGATAATGAAGATTTGGATTTTGTAACATCAGAGCACGAGCGGCTCATAAATGCCGTTAAAAAATTGGATAAAACTCAGCACATTACAGCGCCCATACGAAGCGAACCGACCAATCTTAATACTGAATTCAATTTGATAAAACGATCTAAACTAGATATTCTTAATGCTGCAAAATTGCTCGAGAACACTGCAAATCATGTAAAGATAAGTAAGAAATTAAGAGCGACTCAAAATAAATCGCAAGTACTCCCCAAGCCTTTGGAGAAGCCACAGGCTGAACGGATTAAGAGAGAAACAGGTTATGTAGAAGCGAAAAACAAGGTAGGTAGATGGGACGCCGTAGTGGCCAGGAGCCGTACAGTAGACTTTGTTTCTTTCCCGCTAAAAACTCTGCAAACCAAAGACAAAAAGCCACCAACAAAGACATTTCTAGAAAAACTCAAGTTGAAGTCTCCATTAGAGAAAGAACTCGAAGAGGTTGATCCTCCAGTTTTACCAGATGAAGAAGAAGATGACGAGAAGTCTTTCCCAATGACTTATCAAGAGATGTTGGAGCATAGGCAGCACTTAGCAAAACTACGAGCTAAAGAATCATATAAAGCTGCTAAAGCTAAGAGACAGAGCAAGATCAAGAGCAAAAAATATCATCGGTGAGTATATTCGTCTTAAAATAAGAAACTTCTATTCTTTTACATAACTTTTCTCATATTATTCTATTACTTGGAGTAATAATTGTTATTTAACTTTTTACTTTTGAATGTGGTAGAACTTATGTGGTTTGAGTCCTGCACCACCTCCACGCCTATTTCTGCCTTATAACAGCAATGTTAAGCGATGCTGTGTTCTGGTTTGAAGGATGAAGTAAGGGAGACATACCTATTTAAGGCATTTCAACTTAGTCCTCAGGGGTAGTAATGCATCTGTGGCTGCAAAGCATCTATTATCGACTGCCTTTTGAAAACTACTTTCAATCACTTTAAATTACATTAATAAAAGCACACACAATCAGTCGTAACTACCATCCTTTCATTAATACTTATAACGAAAAACTATTAAATACACTGTTTATAGTACTATCTTGAATAGAACAAATGGTGGCATGGCATGGTGATGACATGGTTGTGTCTAGCCAATACCGTTGCATTACAATATTTCAAACATCCTTCGTAGTTTTTCAACTTTATACTATTGAAATATTAGTATTTTTAAAGCTTTTATGAATAAAATAATGCTAAAGTGTAATTCTGTACCAGTATAGATTGTAAAAAAAGAAATTTTACTACTATTTTAATCTCATGCACATTCCCTATTGTATTTCAGCATACTTAAGAAGGAGAAATTAAAGCAGCAATTGAAAGAATTTGAAGAACTTCAGGTTAAGAATCCCGAAGAGGCTTTGAAAAAATTGGAGGAACTAGAGAAAGTTCGAGCTTTAGAAAGGCACACACTCCGGCACAAAAACACTGGCAAATGGGCTAAGAATAAATTAGTTAGGGCTAAATATGACAAGGAGGTAAGAGCAACATTGTGATAGCATTTTAATAAGGGATCATCCAGAAGTTGCCTCACACGTTAAGGAGGAGGTCTATAGTGTGACATGGTGTGGGAAGGGCAATAATTTCAAATGGAAGGGTAGGCCCATCTGAACATTTGACACAAAAGTTTTTCATAGTAGAAAAACTAGTGCCATCTACTTAGTCAAGGCGACAACAAGGGCCTTGATCGAAATGAAAATTCACAAAAGACAGAGACAGTAGATCACTGGTTTGTGGTTTCCATGATCAATTTCTTTCAAATTGGTATAGCAAGTTTTGGGATTTAATGTTAGCATAAGTAGGGGTAAATGACGGTTAATTACAAAATATTACAATGAATTTCTAGTTTAAGTACTAGTACTGAATATTTGTTGATGCAGTTTACAAGTTTTTATTTTTAACACGCTTATTAGTTTTGGTTGTATGTTTGTATGTTGGTATGTTTGCATGTACCAGAAACTTTAAACGTGAATTTGACCAATCTAGAAACGTGAGATTAATTTGAAACTGTACTTATCAAGCACTAATGACAATGCAATAATATGAAAAACTAAAATTTTTTTTTAGTTCGCATTTCACAAAATTGTGATTTTAGTTTTTTAACTATTATTTTTCCCATAATAGTAAATTGGTTCTGATCGGTTTCGAGATGGTGCTGCTGTAATGAAACAATAATTTATGTAATTTTATTTTTTTCATTATGATAAATGATTAAAAAAATCTTTTTCCTACCAGGTATGCGCATTGTTATAAATACTGCCACACATAACTGCAGTACTTGAACAAATTGATGTGTATGCTTTTAATCAAATTCATTCTTTGATCCTAGGTAAGGCAACAATTAGCTGAGCAATTATCTGTGGGTAGAAGTTTGACTCACAAAACCCAAGATACAGCGAGTACAGATGATGAAGCTGAAGGTAATGAAGCAATTCCAGATTTAACATTGTCACAAGACCCTTTGAATCCCTGGATGATGAAGAGCTCAGGTAAATCCAATATTGACGAAGAATTCAACTTTGGGTATAAGAAATATCTAAAAGATAAAATGTACAAGCGTAAAGAGATAAGTGATTCTGAATCTGACACAGAGGATACTACAGGTTACTCACAAGTAACAAACAAGGTTGACAAAGCATTGGAAATTCTTAAAAACAGTGTTAATAAATTGAGTTCTATTGTGACAGAAGATGCAGCTCTTGTTACCAATGATGAACCTAATAAAGCTATGACTTCTCCTAAAAATTCTCCTAAAAAACAAAATAAGAAACAAAAAACGAGTAAACTAGTTTCAACAACAACATGGATTGTGGATAGTGTTTGTGATAATGAAAGCCAAACAAAAACAAATGAAGATATTTCTGAAGCATTTGAGATATTTGAAAATAAAGTAGCTAAACAAGTCGAACAAAAATTGAAGAAGCTCAGAAGAGATATTGTCAATTTAGAAAATAAATCTAGAACATCAATTAAGAAAAACCCAAGAAAAAG
>DWPW01000249.1:0-12825 GCA_018252015.1 Astraptes brevicauda
TGGGTGTGGTGAGGGAGACATACTTATTCGAGGCGTTCTAAATTAGTCCTCAGGGGTAGCAATGCATCTATGACTGAACTCAGGTAGGACTGTGATCTTATCTGGAGTTGATTACAGATGTCCATGGGCGGAAGTGGCCATTTACCATCAGATGACTCAAAAGTTTGCTACTTCCGTAAAATAAAAAAATTACAATCTTCCAGGTACCTGACGAGCCCGGAGAACAGGCACGCGCTGCCGCTGTTCACGTCTCTCCTCAACACGGTGTGCTCGTACGATCCTGTCGGACTCGGGTTGCCCTACAACCATCTGCTGTTTGCTGATACACTTGAGCCGTTGGTCGAGGTAAATGTTCTATTGATTGTACATTACTCTTTTACATTGACTCGATTTGATTTACATGTATAAGAAAATAATATAAAAGACCGATCCGAAATTTCTCAGAGTTAACAAAATATTACTCAGAGTGAACAAAAGTAACGATATTTTGATTGACTGGAAATGGTAGTGATTAAGGTTATTATAAAGAATACTCATAAATGACTGTAGATTGCTTTGATTCTTGCCATATATTATTATCACAAATTCTAGAAAATGTAAGGAGGTTATATAATTAAATATATTTGCAGGTTGCACTACAAATACTGATTGTCACATTGGACCATGATACAAGCAATGCTGTCAATGAAGAATCTGATGAGGTAAGGAATTACACGTATACTAATATTTAATTTTTTCGAGCTCTTCTTTGCTGCATGAAATTAGATTGAAATCTAAAGATGCAATTCAATTAATCGAAATCTATGTTTGTCTGTTGTTTTAACGTATTTAATAAGTACTTAGTAATTATTTATAATTATAATTTTATAGGCCCTGTATGACTTGAATGAGTAAATTGAAATAAATGATATAAAAATGAATAAATAAAGTTGCAGTAATCTGTTTTAGAGTTGCAGACCTTAACAAATAAAAAGGAAGTTAAGTAGAAGATAAATAGAATCGTACCAATATATCACAGAGCCTCCCGGATAACCTGTTCATCAACTACCTGTCCCGGATCCACCGCGACGAGGACTTCCAGCTGGTGCTGCGCGGCGTCACGCGGCTGCTGAACAACCCGCTGGCGCAGACCTACCTGCCCAACTCCGCCAAGAAGGTCGCTCTGCACCAGGAGCTGCTCGTGCTGTTCTGGAAGATGTGCGACTATAACAAGGTGAGTAGCACAGTTCTAGAAGGTTCCAGAAGTCTGTCAACCCTAATACCTGCCCATTACCACCAAGAAGTTGGCTGTGCACCAGAACTTACTCATACCGTTTTGGAATATCTGTGCAGAGTGCAGAGTTTTCTCTGCACCAGGAGCTGCTCGTGCTGTTCTGAAAGATGTGCGATTATAACAAGGTTGCCTTCTAAAAACTATTAGCAGTCGTTCCTTCTACACAAGAAGCTTACAGAAAATATATATAACTTTCAGTTGATTGAGAGGTTTTAAATTCGAACAATGCATATTTGGTCTCTAAAACCTGAATTGAAAATGGTTTCTATTATAATTTCAAACATAGTCATATAGTAATAGCCATTATGACCGTGTAAAATTTAGAACATTTTGTTTTACCTGTAAAAATGAAACATACGTATTTATTTACAGAAATTCATGTACTATGTGCTAAAGAGTAGCGACGTGCTGGAAGTACTGGTGCCTATTCTGTATCACCTAAACGATTCACGGGCGGATCAGTGTAAGTCCTTATTCTTATATTCTATGCTTGTCTGACTGACATAATAAAAGTTGTCACATTTTACAAATTTTCTGTTCAATTTATGTAAAACTGACCGTAAATCTTTCATCGGCATCGTCACTCAGTGGTTGTATAATCGGTGAAATGTAGGAAATTGATATTTCATTGAAAATTTAAACCGAATTCAAATCTACGAAATTTATTAAGCAAATATCTAATATATAGAATATAAATAGAATGAATTGAAAAATTATAGTAATTATTTTAAGATAGATTTTTTATTATTTTTTTAAAGCAGTGACACCAGTTTTTTTGATGCTATCGTTTTAAATAGTTTTAAAATTAATTAAGTCATTATTACTTATTACTTTTCCTTTTGTAAATTTTAAATAATAAATAATTTTGATATGAATTCATACCACCAGCTCGAGTGGGCCTGATGCACATCGGCGTATTCATCCTGTTGCTGCTCTCCGGCGAGCGGAACTTCGGCGTCCGTCTGAACAAACCCTACGCCGCCGCGGTGCCCATGGACATCCCGGTGTTCACGGGCACCCACGCGGACCTGCTGGTGGTGGTGTTCCACAAGGTGATCACCACCGGTCACCAGCGCTTGCAGCCGCTGTTTGACTGTCTCTTAACCATTCTGGTCAATGGTGAGTGGGTGCTGTGATTGTTTTGATCGATTGTGTGGTAAGACACGCTTATGTCTGGCGGTCCAGCTTTGTCTCAGAGGTGGTAACGTATGCATGATTCACGTCAAGTGAGAAATTTCTAATGGGAATATTCCTATTAGGAATCCAATCCCTATTAGATCACTATAAACAATTGTGACTATTATTCAGATATGCTGCATTCAATTTGTAATTATATCATTGAAATAATTTATGTATATCAAGAATTAATTGTCGATTGCTCAAAGAAAGTGAATTCTCTCCTAAAAAAAAAATTAACATTCACCTAGTGTCTATAATGTCTATACTTTAATACTTAATTAGCCAACTACATGTGACCAAATTTTTAAGGAGATACTTAAAACCTTATCATATTTTACAAGTAGTGTACTTAACATCGTAAGATTTTAATATGTCCTGAAATTTTATCCATGTATTATATATCGCCTCTTTACAAGAACAACGTGATATTTTTTAAACCACAACTTTCCAGGAGAGCAATTTTAAACATTTAACCGTTGATAAATTCTAAAATATTCATAATTTTATAGAAAGAAAACAATTAATTTGTTGCGGTAATTAATGTGCTTTCTGAAAATAAACAAAAAACTCAGTTTAATATGAAATGAGTAAAAAAACGGATTTAAAAAAAACACAGAAACACATGTCACGTTTTTGATGAAAATATGTCATAAAATGCTTGTAACATATTGATATGTCACATTAAAGATGTTAAATTTAGGTGCAAAGCTGTCCGATAAGTTCAATAAAACATATTGTCAGAAAAGATATTGTATTTAAAAAAATACAAATTAACAAAAACAATGGCTTATTTACACCATGGAAATAGTTTAAAGCACAATAATCAACAAGAGATCAATCAATCGCATAGTACTAAGTACTCGTTTTAATTAAAATGATAAGGTAACTAAAAATTGACTTTCATACCCAGTTTTATAGTACATATTAGACATTCAAAATAGGAACATTACTATCACTCTTCATAAACGTAGTATCACAAATTTTCTCAATACTAATAAAAACACTATCATTTTAAATGGAGCAATTAAATATTTCTAAAAAATATCATTCTAAAGGTGGGAGAACTCTTTGTGATTGATTAGACTCCGGCGGCACCATCGCCATACCTATTTCTGCTTAATAATAGCAGTGTGAAGCGCTGCTGTGTTCTGGTTTGAAGGATGTGATAAGGGAGACATACTTATTCGAGGCGTTCCAACTTAGTCCTCAGGGCACCGCATCTATGGCCGACCTTAGGTAGGACTGTGATCTTATCTGGGATTGATTATAAGTGTCCATGGGCGGCAGTGGCCACTTACCATCAAGTGGGCTGCAAGCTCGTTTGCTATTTTCATTACATAAAAAAAATCAAAAAATCTTTGTACTTAATTAGTCTTATTATAACGATTCGTAAAATAACTTGTGGTATCTAGAAATGAGGTTTTTATTGACCAAATCCATAAGATCTGCTTTTTTCCTCTCTCTGCTAGTCCAGGTTTTTAAAGATAGGCTTTTTGAAAATTTAAATTATATCTTTGGCTATTATATTTTATCTTTTTTTTACCAATATAGCTTCCTTGAATAATTCGTCAGCGTATAATTCTTTGAAAAATATGGCATCAGGATCAGAGCTTTGAACTTTTATCAACTTCAGTCCAGCCAGTTTCATAATACCATAGCATGTTCGTTTATAGACGAAAGTGGATCCACGTAGTTTTCAGTGTTTCTTAAAACCATATTAGAATTTACAAAATATTGATCATCCGAAATGTTATTACAGTTGGTAATGACATTTTGTTCCACGTCAGTATCAGAAGAATAGTCAGCACGTTTTGTGGGTTGGGCTTCATCGGATTCTTTTACTAAGTCGTCGCTGCCTGAAACATTATAAATGAAATAAATATCTTGAAGTGTAGAAGTGTAGTGTTAGGTGTAAATAATTTTAATCAAACTATTCTCACAAAATTTGAGCTCAAAAACTACGAGAGGCTACTTGTATTATAAAATTGAGGTTAATAAAAACACATTATTTTTTTAAGTTCCTAAATTGAAAATAAGCAATTTATTGAAAATAAACAATACACAGATTTGTGTATATTAATATAATTAAAAGTAGTTCCGTAGCATTTTTTATTAATATCGTAATTGATCAAGCCAATACCACACAACTCTGCATTTAAACTAACTTACCTTGATACATAAATAAAGTTGATAGAACCCTCTGTGGTTCGACTCCGGCGGCATCACCACCACACCTAATTCTGCCTTATAACAGCAGTGTTAAACGCTGCTGTTTTGATTTGAAAGGTGAGGTAAGGGAGACATACTTATTCGAGGCATTCCAACTTAGTACTCAGGGGTAGCAACGCTTCTTTGGGCGACCTCAGTTAGGACTGTGATCTTATCTGGAGTTAATTACAGATGTCCATGGGCGGCAATTGCACTTACCATCAGGTGAGCTGCATGCTCGTTTGCTACTTCCATAACGTAAAAAACAATGGGGCACTGCTTGAAGAACTGCTAGAACTCGAGGAACTGCTTAAACTAGTGGAACTGCTGCTACAAGTCGAACTACTACGAGGTCGGATGGAATCTACTGCGATTTCTTTATCTACAAAGAGGATTAAAATTATAGGAACATAACTAGAAAAATATATATATATCAGTATAATTTATAAAAAACCTTCCCTTGAAGTCTACAATGTATTGGAGATTATAGTAATTTCATTCTCGCCTTGTATTAAAATATCTATCTGAGAGTTTGAATCCTTTAGTTGTACACTTATATTATTTTTTACACCTGTAGCTAATTGAACTAACGTCCTAGATCGCGATGACATCTGAAAAACAAATTCGCAAAAGTTACTTTATTTTAGCATGTATAATGTAACATTTTAGCATAATATAAACACAAACTAAAGGGTTTTCAAAAATAATGATGTAAAATAAAATAACCCATAGTATTTGAAATTTATTCATCAACAACATGGTTACGATCAAAGATATAACAAAGGAAACTTGTAACTTTTTCATCAATAATGTGACAATATGAATTATCTGATTCCCAATTCTCACGAGTTTTACAACAAAAACGATTTAAATAACTATATCACAGTATTAAAGTTAAAATAAATACCAATGAGAAACATACCTTTGCACTAAAAACGTGGTATACTCGTGATGCCATGTTTTTTGTGAAAAGCGTAAGCACTTCACTTGTCGCACGTGTGGGACAAACTAACGCGTCGCGATGTCGAAATCGAACGCCACACGGAAAGAGACAACGTGACAACGCCTTTTGCCACGGCCGTTTCGTCTCTTTCACTCATAATTCCTCGGAAATTAACGTAAAAAATACCGCGTTTTTGTAGAAAATAAAATTCGACATCACGGTTTTGAATATCAAATAATAAAAAAAACGTTTTTGATGAGATGTCACGTTGTTCTTGTAAAGAGGCGATATTGTTTGATAAATCCTTTTATTATCGTAGCGCTTTGTTAAAGTAGTCCAACATTCCCTGTAATTAGCGTAACAGGTGTATGTCGGAGCAACTGCTCAGCTTCCCCCGATAGATGTCCCTTTAAATAGTGACGCTTCCGGAAATCATGAAGAGCTTCATTCTTATCGATTAACGATATAAACAAATCACGAAAGGTCCACTCGGTGTATTGCCCAGAGAAATTTGGCAAACAAGTTTTTGGCAACTTTACATTTAAATCATTAGTTTTTGAGGTTAATTCTTTTACTTCTACAGGATTATTGCAATTTCAAAGTTTATTACGTGTTCTTTCAATTCTGTCTTATATTCTATGTAAAGAACAATGGCAGATCTCTATACATGAATTTGTCTGGGAAGCCAATCAGTCATTCAGGAAAGCCGAAAAAAAAAGATATCGGTGTTACAAATGTTTTGATTTTTAGGTTATGAATGAACATTCAACAATATAATTGAATCGGTCATTTCAAAAATCTCATAAGTCACAGAATTATAATTTTTCAGAAATCAATAAAAACTGTTTCATACACAAACAAATGAGTTTTAAAGGGCTTTTTAATGTTTAGTTTAGTATTTGAGTGATAAGAAATTAAAATAGCGTATAATCTTTACAGTTTATTAACACGTTCAATGCCACCTCAATTTTCATGAAGTTCGTTGCAATGCCGCCATACAAAAGCATGCGGACACTCCAGGTGTGTCGGCGGCATTGCATCTAGTCAAACATGGACCCGCCAGGCGTGTTCAGCGGCACTGGGACTACGTTAAATTCTTTTTTCGACTAATTTTCGACTTTAGCAACGAGTTTTAGTTAGTCTGCTGTGTGATGAGCAAGAATCAAGGTGATTGTAATACAGTAGTGAGGTTCAACCTGGAATTATGGCTGGAAATAGATTTCTAGGTGAGTAATTATCGTAATTTTGTAAGAGATTGTCAACCTTTGGTAGTTTTTTACTGTTTTTATTGGTATTTCAGTGGTTAATCTGTTTTTTACTCTTACGAACTCTGAATTTGTGTAAATTAGGTAGGTAACTTAACTCAAATGATTTTGGGGGCATCTCTAGCAATGGGGTTGATTTCCAAATTATTTTACCAAAAGGATAATTGTACCCATTTGAATATTTCACAATTGTCTCATTATGATAATTTTGTACAAAAAAATTGCGCCGGATTTCCTGCACGTTTTTTAAATTAAAATTATATTATATATTTAAATTATTGATAATTTAACGTAAAACGAACGTATGCGTGATTTATAATTAATAAACTGAATGATAATAATATTTCGAGTATCTTGAATTATAACTTAAATTAATAATAATAAAAAATTATAATTGAATTTAATTAAAATCAATATATTGATTTAAATAGAAATTTACTTCGTTGGAAGAAAATATTACAAAATATGTTGAATTTAGTTAAGGTCAGCGTAATATTCACATATTTTAAGTACAAACACATTTTTGTGTTAAAGGCAGTTTTTTATTTTATTAAAACGACAAATTCAACCTTATCTCAAATTATTTGAATTTTTTTTAGGAAAAGCTATATTTGTGCCTGAAACAGAGCATAGTGAGGACGAAACTCAATACAGCCCGTCACCTTCAAAATGTTCAAATTTGGAAGGTTAGTGTGGCGACCAATAATTACCTATAATATGTTAATTTGCATTATTTCTTATAAACATAAATCCAGGAAAAAATCTATATTTACTTACGGTACCCGTCAATGACGAGTATTGTAGAGTCAAATAAAAATATTGATTACAAGAGGATATGGTATTGAGTGAGCGTGTTTTGATTAGCATCATCCGTGTTGCGGCAGCACAACATTTTGAACCAGCAGCTGTAGCTATTGAACTTCATTGCTACGTGGAAAAACCAAATAAATGAATAAAACTAGTTAGGTTTTTTTGACAAAAGTATACAACTATAAATTTCTTAATAAGTACTTCACTTTTCAGAGCGCACGACGGATTGTTATGATTACGAATCTCAAGACGTTTTTACGGAATCTCCAAATGAGCTTCGTGATGATCAAAAATGCCTATCTGATTCAGAAGAAATTGATAACTTTAAAAAAACAAAGGAAATTGGTACTATGACTACTGAATGTACAAATACGATCAGGCATCGAGAAAATAGTACAATGACTGAATCGGGGATAACATGCGCAAACAATACAGATTTAGAGATTCGGTGCAATGAGTATTTCGGAAGCGTTGTGGCATGCGAGTTAGCCAATTATCATGGTCAAGCTCGCTTTGACGTAATGAAAGAAATAATTAACATCTTTAATAGATTTAAATCTACCTAATTAATACATATTATGTAGTGGATGAAAGGTTTAATCATTGTACCAAAGAAACTGGAGATATTTTTTATATATTAGAAGAGAAAAGAAAAGACTGATTTGCTTTATCCAAATATTTATTTTTATTAGCGTACAATAATCATTTTGTAAGTGCATGCACAAAATAGTAATAATTTTGAGTCGGATTTATTGTAATATCTATAATACTCGTATTAAGACTGATTTGCCTTAATAATCATCACATAATTACAAGTCTGATTTATATAATTATCAATATCTATGATATGGTTTAAAACATTCTATGCACAAGCCTGGTTGTTGGGGGCAGTTTTCACAGGCAAACAACGTTGCTACCCTTTTTTTTTTTGATGACCAACAATGGATGCATCGTCTGCGTTTGGTTTTACCTTTTTGGTTTTTTTCTAATTTCGTAATGCAGTGGACATTTCTACCCAACGGAAGCTGTAAACTTGGTGGCAAATTGGGCTCTACAATTGATTTTATGACTTTTAAGCGAAAGTCATATAAAGATATTTTGCTGCTTGAGGCATACTTATTGTACAGAAAGAAAGAATTAATCATAATACATTGCATTATATGAATAATTACTTTTTTATACCACCTTAGTGATTTATGCTCGCACGAGTAGTACGACAGCATTTGATCATGACGATCTATCGCACTCTTATTTTCATTATAGTGTCTAATTATCTGTGGTTTCAGTTTTATTTGCCCCCTGCGATTTCTAGTATTTTCTAAAATGCCATTATATTTTGATGAAATGGCCAAGATCTCCCTTTTGTCCATCCATTTGATAACGCAGATATTATTTTTATGCTGTATGCATAACTCGCCCTTTTTTAATTTAGTATTTATAACAGTTTTTGGGTTATTTTTTCTATTGTTTCTTAGTGTGCCAGTACAAAATGTACTTTTATTATATAAATCTGCCACCAGGTCTACACTTGAATAAAAATTGTCAATAAACAAATGGTGTCCCGCATTTATATATTCGTTCATTAAATACAAAACTACTTTTTTAACGTGATTTGAGCCACCAACAAACAAATCCCTTGCACCACCGTACAAATGTATTTTCTGGGCAACTCCCAACTGGTCGGCAAGTACATAAAACTTCAAACCATACTTATTTTTTTTCCCTTTCATGTACTGTCTAAATAGAAGTCTTCCTCTCCATAACATCATTGACTCGTCAATTACTAAATGTTTTGTGGGATAATATAAGTCTAACATTCTTTTATTAAAAAAATCAATCATCGGTTTTATTTTACAGTAGCTTGTAGTTCCCCCCATATTCACACATAACATTCTTAAAATTAATAAAAAGGTATTACGAGACATCGCATCCGAGTATACTGATTGATGAAAAAAGATGTCTCTTTTCCAATAATCGGAAAGTCGATTTATTTTTATAAAACCCATGTGAAACAATAACCCGAAAAATAATTTCAAATCACCGCAGCTTATGGGTTTCCAAGACTTAGCTCTGCTGTTTACTGCCGTGCTTGTAGTTTTTAAGTACTCCCCGTACTCGTTGGTGGAACGAGTTATTAAACTAAGCAGGTCATTATTGAAAATAGCTTCAAAATAGCTTATTGGTGTATCAGCTATTACTTCTTTTACACGAGTTGTTTTTGTGAAAGGGAGCTCGATTTCGTCATCAGGATTCCCCGGGCGCCATTGATCATTAGGTGCATTAACAGGAATTATTATTTCTTCCAACTCAGTGGTTTCAATATTATCAAGTTCGAAGTCGCCTTCGGAATTGTCTTCAAGGTCAACATCTGTATCTATCTCGTCGAGAATATTTCCAGCCAATATCCCCAATAACTCTGAGTCAGACAAAGTTGAAGCTGGCTGATGCATGGGGGGCGTTGAACTTAATGGTTCCATGGCTGCGAGAGTGTCTTCGATGCCTGGGAAATCCCAATTAGGACTTTCCCATGAGCAGGATGGTATTGGATTACCAAAGGGATCCATAACCTAAGACAAAAATAATTTGTTTTTATATACTTGTACGTTTTGTACCATCATATTTTATATTTCACTATTAACTTATATAAAATACACGATCGTTTTTATTAATAAATGTAAGTGTAATAACTTATTATAGTAACAACATTTTAAATAAATATTACTTACCAATTTTATGAAACCGTCACTGAAGTTAATGCAAAGATGTGATTGCCGGAAGTCCAGAAACACTAGCCGATGTGTTCTTATATGTAATCAAAAAGTCCAAAAATACTAGCCGAAGTTGTCATAAGTGCAATCATAAAGTCCATAAATACTAGCCGAGGTCGCGATGTTTAGCAATCATGAAAGTCCAAAAACACAAGCGTAAGTCGTCGATAGAGGGATCAAACAAAATTCAGTAAACTTAAGTTACGGAAGGAACGAACGTACACATGCGATGCCGTAAGTTTCGAACACTGCACTAAACAAATTCCCTTGTCGAAAACAAAGCAATACATCTAATAACTTTTGCCGAAAAAGTGCGACGACCCAAACCAAGTACAAAATCCTTGCTTTAAAGTTCAAATTCAAAAACAATAGTATAATTATTTTCTCCGTGCAGTTTGGGTCATAAAAGATAAGCTTGCTAGGGCGGTGAGCATGTCGCGCGGGTGCAACGCCATTATCGTTAAAAACAAATGAGTCATCGAAGTTGCCTTCGGCGGTGCGGTATCCAAAGGGTGCTGGGATATTGTTATGTTGTGATCATTGTTTGTCAATTGTTATATAATTTGTTTTTCATCATTACCCCACATAATAATATTCTTATTTTAATAAAGACGTTGTTTTATCTATTTTTCTTTGATTTTTATCACAATCCCACATAACGACAAAACTAAATACACTTTCGATAACGCTTATCGACAAACTAGTGCGCATCACTAAGGCCCTAAGGCACTAATAAGGCCCGTGAGTGGGAGATAGTGCAAAATACTCGCTTCACCGCTCCGACGTTTTATGACACAAACTGCACGAAGAAAAAAATTTTACTATAGGCAAAGGTAAGATAAAAATAATAAAACGTGCCATCACACACACCATTTCGTGGAATCCTGGGGAGTAGTTTGATCCTTTCTAATGCAATTCGCACGCATATTCCCTACTCGCTCTATTCTGTCCGGTCGGTCCGACAAGACCGAACACGAAATACAAACGTATAAATGCCAATAAAAACTGATATACATTTTTTAAATTTTGTCGGCTTTTGTTAATTTTATACAAAAATTTAGGTAGGTATGCTAGGAAACGGGTCTAGGTCTGATGACCAAAAATTACGCCGCCGAAATGTAGTCTAATCTGATTCCTCGTTTATATGATCTACTCGGTTTCTTTTTTTTGCCTTCTGTGTACCTACTCATCTACCAGTCCTTCCCTATATCTTTTGCCTTTTTGAGCTCACTATTAATTTTTAACCTTATATTTGGGCTTAATATATATATATATTGCAACAACTGACATCTAAGTGCAAAGGTTGACAATCTATGATACACTTGTTTAAGTGGACACGCCAGGCGTGTTCTCGGCATTACTTAACCAATTTATTTTTTTATTGTAATATTTGAGATTTTCGCCGGTAGCCACTTTAAAATTCTTTAGTTTGTTGCTCAAGGATTACGTACTGAGAATCCCAATAAACTATGTGGGCAATCTTTTTAAATATCGACGAAAGTTTCAGAACACGCCTGGCGTGTTCAAGGCATTGTCATAGAAATTCGCAAGAACACGCTAGGCGTGTCGGTGGCATTGAACGTGTTAACATGTGATCCTAAAGTAGTAGATTTTTTTTAGAAGAAGGGCAAGAGAAAGATTTTACTAACGGTGAGCTACTGAAGAATCAGCCAGGCTATATTTCCAATGATTTAATTAGTGTATCAATGCACCAACTTGTTTATAAGAAGAACTTGTTTGTATAAAGAAGAAAATTGTGACATATAGAGAAAATAATATTATATAGTAAATATTGTGACATATAGATAAAATAAATTAAACAAGGGAACTCCTAAATAAAATTGAAAATCAGACCAGAGAACAGCACAAAAATAGCCTTTGGTATGAGTTACGGTATGGCCGGATTACAGCATCTAGACTCTAGATGCTGTAACCGCATACCGTAACTCAGGGTCTAAGCAATACATTGTATCAGTAGTGGTAGATGAAGAAGAAACAGAAGTTGTGAATGCTGTCTGCTAAAATTGTCCCGCATCGGCAGGGGCTGCAAACATGCTGTTGCATTTTTAATGTGGTTGCACCGTCGCAGTGAGGAGTCATTCTGCACATCTGATCAATGTTACTAGAAAATATCCAATCTATCTAAGGTGAGATCAACATTAAAAATAATTACTACTAGTGAAATATCCAATCGAACACATCAAGAACAAATACCAAATACCGCTGTGTTAGAAGATTTTTTATATAAATGGACCTTGTTAAGCAGAAAAGATCCAATCAACATATTATGTAAAATAGAGTTACACATATCCATAATCTACTAATCAAGTTTTATATATGCACAAAAGATCCTGGCAGTTTGAACACACTCTTCTAACA
>DWPW01000250.1:0-12809 GCA_018252015.1 Astraptes brevicauda
GCGTGACCGCGCCGCTTTACTTTTACTGAGCTATTACTTTAACACTCACTTTTCCTTGTTTAATACAGATTCTTTTTATTTCCACCTGTTCTGTAACATAAACGCTTATTAATTTCAAAAATTATAAACATTCTCATTTTTTACACGTTCACTCGCATATTTACATGTCAACTGTAACGCTTACTTCTACTAGCTTAACTTCTATCACTTCAAGAAAACCCATAGTTCTTATCTTTGTTTATTTTGTATTAAAAACAGTTCATTTATTTCAACCCTTTCAGAAGAAACGGATTCCATATCAGCGAAGCATGAGCCATCTTCAGTTTCATCCTCAAGTGCGCACATATCGGTAGAGACACCGAATGCGTCTAAACTAATAGATGACATTTTCTCTGTGAGTTCATTGCCCATCTACTAACTTATGTTTTATTTTTTTCATAACGGTGTGTGTGTTTTTTGCATTTTAACAACATGCTTTAATTACTTATATTATGTTTATCGTATTTTTTGAATCGTGCCATTTTAATTTCATTTTGATAAATAGTAATAAGTATATATTCAATATGTATTTAATGGTATTTTTATTAAGAGTTTTTAATGTAACTTACATTAAAAATTCCAAAGCTATGTTTACTTACTTAATGCTTACCTATCGACTAATCTATTGACAAAGTATACTATTACTGCTTAACTCAGTTGAAAGTCAGGCTGGTTTTTGGCAATTTTAATATAAATATCGAAGTTATATATACCAGTATGTCCAAATTTTTCATAATCATCCACTTCAGCAAAAAATAACTCCAAACTTGGGGAATTAATCTTATCCAAAACACTTAAAATCTCTTTTTTTATTTTGTCAGGGGTCAATACGCGTGAAAGTCAAACACAACACATTCGTACAAATAAAATTATTTTAAACAAAGATTTTATTCCAAACATGTTAACCACCTTGGTTAAACGAGGAAGCCCTATGCAAATTGAGGGCTCGGCAAGTGAACCGGCATAAACAGGTCAAGTCCACAAAAATTTGCATAACCTATTTAATGTACGACCACGAAGGGTAGAATAATCCTAAAATATATTACACAGATAATTTATTTATGTTTTTGTGTTGCCACGACGTGGGTTTATAACCATACCGGAGGATAAAATCTGTATGTTGAGGTTAATAGTTTATAAAGGAACAAAGATGTTGCCAGAATGTGAATTGTCACAAAAATATAAATCAAACGAAGAAACAGTGTGTGGTGACTTAGTTTTATGAAGGTACCTTTGTCCCTTGCTGTTTCTTATCCAACTTTTGTATCAAAACTAATAAATTATGATATTCTAAGCTTTATATATGTTTTCTGGAACCTTAGTGTATTTCGATCATAATTTTTTTAACTATTTAAGTATTTAAAATATTTTACTTAAATTAATTAATTAATGTTTGTCAGATTGTCAAACTATTTAATATAATTGTATTGACCACTCTTTTATTTAATGTGCAATTTATAAATGAATTTCCACTCCAGAAAAAAATAAAATCTGTAATAAAACGTATCGCGCATTGTCCCACTGCTGGGCATGGGTCTCCTCTCAAAGAGGGGCTAAGGATGACCTAAGGCCCTAGGTAAACTATGGAGTCTACCACTTTGGCCAAATGCGAAGGTAAACTTCACACACTACAATGTATAACATACTTAAAACAAGTTTATGGTGATAAAGACAGTATCATTATTCCCGCACTATCTTTACTGTTTCGCGTTCCCGCGAGTGAATAATTAAAACTTATTTTAAATGTAAAAAGCAGCTAAAAATTTAAAATCCTGGTTGTATAATATCGCCATTTACTTCCAAAAAAGGTCATTTAAATTTTAAATGAGCTAGTACAATCTTAACATAAAAAACTATGACTACGTACAGAACAAGCATGTATTTTTAACGTAGGTAATAGGTATAATGTTGTCAAATAAATATTTATGCCGATTAACATCGAAATTATAGGTACTAAATATAAATATATTTTATTTGATAGGTATACGATCGAAAATTTTATTTTGCTACGATAGCACTTAATGGGGAAAGGTTTCTTTAATTTTGTAGTCACAAAAATATTTCGGAAATCATGTCCTATTCAGTCCAGATCTGCGCTGTGCTTTACTAACAAAATTTCAGGTATTTCTGGTTTGTCAAGAATTAATTGGACAATAAGCGCAGGTAAACCTTTATTAAATAATTTACTAATCAAGGATGATATTTTAATGAACTACCGTTACGGAAATATATTGCTGTAAATGGCAAGATTTCAAGGAACCTGGATGCCTTGACCGTAATTTTTGAAGGTCAGATTGAAAGAAAATCCTTTAAGGTAATATGTAGTTTCTAATATTTATAGATATAAGTACCTATGATTTTATTTTAGCTATGTATTTTGGTTAATAGAAAAAACAATAACGCAAATTTCTTCTTCCAGATCCCCATTAACACTTTGGGTGCCGTAAATAAATTCCTGGAAAATAATGTGCCGGCTCGGAAAAATGTCCAGGTAAGCGAAAATCTGAAAAACTCCGTCCGCAGTTAACTCGCATACTTTTTAAATCAACACCACTCTGTATAATATGTTATTCAGTTAAAAATCCTGCTTATTTAATAAACATTGTGCCGCTCGTGCGATAAGGAGATAATGTCATTGCCCTGGATTTTATATACATAGATTTGAAGGAGCTTAAATCTTTCACGACTCTGGATACCGCCGCACCTTTTTTGTTTCATTTTTGCATGTTTCGATTTGAAGGATTTTAGAAGAGAAACATACTTATCCGAGGCATAATGTGTTCGTAACATAGTTCTCAAGGGTATCAACGCATTTGACCGTCACGTCAGGTAAGACTCTATATCATATCCACGGTTGAAAATATTACATAGTAGTACATCAGATGGGCGGAAAACTTGTCTCTATATTAAAAAAAAACGTGAAATCAATCACAAATATGTTGTTTTTCCTGAGAACTAAATTAAAGAGCACCATATATGTATGTCAAACTCGCAACATTACATAACAAAAACTAACCTAAAATGATTCATCTCCTGTACCTATTTTAAGCATTGAAATTTATTATGTTTAGGTCATTACTTATTCTGTTTCATAGAATTATTTCATCTATCATAAGAACTTCTTCGGCCTTATTTTCTATGACTAATGATTCTGGGCAACTGCGCAGGTGTCTTTTATGAGACGAGATATATCAATGTGTTTGTAATTATATAATAATAGTAACATTTATTAAAGTAATCTATACAAATTAATAAAATTAGAGTGTCTATTCGTAACGTCAAAATATTAACTTTTTATTAAATGTGTATGAAAATTTACACACTTATAACAAAAAAACAAGTATATTTTTTTGTCTGTCTGTGTATTTATTTGTTAGGAGTTATCTTTAAAACGGCAGGAGCGATTTTGACTGGACTTGGAACCAGTGCGGATTAATCTGGGAGGTACTGTCACTAATATTTTTGGTGTAAGGAGTTCACGTGTTTCATTGTAAAATATGCCGGCTGACCAATGTAGCTAATTTAGTGACTTTTTTGCTAGAAATGACTTTTAAACGCCCAAAAACACCCAAAAAAATATTGCCGCTAAACAGTACAAATATTCCAAATATTTGGTAGCAAAAAGAGCGTGAATGGCAATAATTTAATAAATTTTAATCCATAAATAGCCTAAACGACCTTTTTTCCGTCGTGAAATTCTGTGTTCCGCTGATAGAAAATACTGATTCGCCTGAGCGACCATATTTTTATGAAAGTACATTTTAGCTTTAGCTGCTTTCTAGCGACTTTTGGTAGCGAATCTAGCGACTCGGCTGTTATGGGGTTAATAATAATGTGGCTGACTTAAGTCACTTGACTAGTCCTCAATAATTCAACGCATCTCTAATTCTAATTTCTAATTGAATTCAGTTAGAACCAGTGATTTATGTGAATTTGGTTATAGATGTCTATTGGTGGCAATGACTACTATCAGACTATGTGTCACTTAAAATCTTAACATATTCAATTTTCCCAGTTAATTTACCATACAAAATAAATATTGCTTTCATTTCAGAAATACACACGTACTTGTAAAATATATTGAAAAACATCCAATTAACCATTGTCTTTGACAATTCTAAATTCAATTAAGCGTTTACAACACTTGACTCACTGACATATAAAATTAATTTAAAATTTGGTAGAGCTATAAAGCAAGTTTTGCTTTCAACCTTAATTGGGAGTATCATTATTTCATTTTGTATATGTATAAGCAAAATAGTAATAATTATGTACACAGTCGTCACACACAGATAACCAATATGAGGACATACTTATTGTAAAATAGTAATTTATATTTGTTAATTAATTGAATTGAATTAATCTTATTCAATTTGACTAGCACTAAAATATTATTATGGCCTCATTTCTTTCGCAAAATTTTTTGAAACAAATTTCTGCTTAAAAGAGATGCCCTGTTTTGGGACTAAAATTGATTAATTAATGGTAATTTCATAATCGAGTAAGAACGTATAATCAATGTATTTTTTAAAATAATTAATTAACAAACGAGCAGGTTACCTCATAGTAATGTGGTCACTGTCGCCCATGAACATCGGTGATCTAACCCAGATAGCATTCCTATTTGAAGTCAGGCATTGATACTTTGCTATTTCTGAGGACTAATTTGGAACGCCTCGGATAAGTATGTTTTCCTTACCAAACACATGTAAAAGTGTACCGTGAGAATTATACTTATACATATTTTAATGTCCTATATGTAACTAATAGATCTTCTGCTTTTAATTCAGATTCTTCAAGAGGGTGGGGACCAAACTCAAGTAAGACTTGGACCAAAAGCAAGAAGGCGCGCTAACAAACAAGTTGTTATCGTTCAAGAGGCTACAGACAAAGAAGAAACAGAGGCTTAAATATTGTGTGATAATTATTTATTAGTATTAAGATACTACTGGCTACTTACATATCGATTTACATCACAATAGTTTATACTCTGAATGTAAATACTCTACAAAATGACTGTATTGTACAAATTGTTAAGAACAATAAAGATATTTGACGTATTGTTTTTGGAAAGTTTTATTTTTATCATACCATTTCATGTGGGTTATGTATAAGATTTGCAACACTACTATGAACAATCAATAATAACTACCAGAACCGACATCTTAAAGTGCCGATTGAAGCACGGAGCGCGCATGCGCATTCTTTTTTTTTAACGTAAGTTTTTTTAACGTTTAAGTAACAAACGAGCATGATGGTAAATTGCTACAGCAGATCATGGACATCTACAATCAACTACATATAGAATTTCACTTAATAATAGGATTTAGTTGCCGCAACCTTTTTAATATCCACTGCTGAGCAAGGGTTTTTTCCCATAACTGGAGGAGATTAACGAAACCGTGCCAGATAATGAAGCTGCCCATAATACACCATAAGGCTTTCAGCAATTTTTAATGACTGCTATCCAATGACAATAGCTGGTACGATTTAACAAGCCTTCCAAAGCACGAAAGCCGCGCTAGAAATGGCTTAACATTGTAGATCGGTTGAGATCTACACAAGCCGGATAATATACACAACAAACAACTTAGTTGGCCTTGTGGGTCTCTTCCCATACTATTGGATCAATAGCGGTTATTCGTCGAACTGCAGTCAAGCCGGATTTTTCATAATAATGGAGTTGCTTTTATCAAATTTTGTTATAGACAAAAAATTGCTTTAACAAGTTTATTTCCATGGGACTCATTTAAATTCCTTGTACAGGTAAAACCCTCGTTGCGTGGGTTAAACTCATTTTTCTTTTTATCCTGTAATTATTTCCTACCCTTAAGGCTATTAGTGTCAGGTATGAAAACCGTTTTGTGGTACTAATCGCGCTTATATTTTTAAATCACTGAAGCAAAGCGCTTTAAGTGCGCTTAGTATGTAATAAAGAGATTAATAAAATGAATGCGTTATCTTCTACAAATTTTCGAATATTATATATGCACATCTGTAATAAAAAATATAAATCTTTAACACCCTCTTTTTATTATTAACTTCGGTTGTTTGTTTTTATGTATGGGACGGAATCTTTGAGCTGTAATTTCTCCAATTTCCAAAATTCTGATTCATTTGAAACTTTGTACACTTATCAAGGACCGATAACAATGCAATAATTTGATATAAAATTTCCATTATCCTGAATTGGACCGCCAGGATTAATAAATTCTTGTACAGATCCTCTGTATGAGAGTGAGAGAGAAAGAATAAGATCAAATTCCCACCTAAGGTTAACTACAGATGCCTTGCTACTAAGGCATACATCCCGGAAATCTCGGTCTCGAAAATCTCGAGTCTCATCGATATTTTCGTATTTCGAGACTTGAGACTGTTGGAGCTCGAGAATCGGTCGGGAAAAGATCGGGAATAACGAGAATTTCAAGACTTGAATCAATAATTACCAGTACTCGAAATTCTATTAAGTGCCAGTACAATATTTTTATTCTAACTACGTGATATCAATGCAAATAAGTATCTGTGGAGAGATCTTAGAATAATCTCTAGGGATTGTGGAATATGGAGTGTAGAGACACAAGAAATACCTTTTATGTTTTCAAAAGAAATACATAGCTGGTTGCAAAACATCACAGTTTTTGATCATTTCATAGTAACATGTACCCCCACTGTTTCATCCGCATTCAAAAAATTCCAAATGACAAATATAAATTTATGAGGTATGAATATATTTTTTTAATATGGATAAACCCCAGATAAGAAGTATCACCTGAGGTTGCCACAAATGTATTGTTACCATTGAGGACGAAGCTGGAATGCTTTGCATAATTATGTATATCTGCCTTACAACACCATTCAAATCATAACAAGGCAACTCTTACCACCCCACTTATTTTTAACACGCTTTTATTAGCTTCGGTTGTATGTTTGTATGTATGTAATGAAATCTTTGAGCTCTAACTTCTCCAATTTCCAAAAGTCTGATTCATTTGAAACTTTGTACACTTATCACAGACTGATGACAATGCAATAATTTGATATCATTTTTTTTTACTTTTTAGTTTCGATTATCTTTAAAAGTGTGTTTTTTTAGTTTTTTTCTAAACTATATTTTATTACCTCCTTGAATAACATAGCGCAATTAAACTTTTAGATATTGTACACAAGCGCCAGCGACTGTGGCACGTTGTTTTACATTTTATTATTTTTTACAAACACAACCTGCTATCTGACAATCCTATCAAGATCGTTCTCACCATTGTGGAGATTAGCAAGAACAAACAGACAGATAGACAAAAATGTTAACAATGCACTAATTAGTAAAAAGTTGTTACTTTGACGTAACAAACATTTCTATTATTATTTTTGTATAGAAACACTTCTGTTATGAAATCAGGTCATTCCTTCCTGAGGACCTGTGGAACAACCATTGCCTTTTATGTGCCAATTATAAAATTAAGTTTTTCTTATTTTAATCATGAATGATTATCATTATTATTTTGTATTAAGTGTAATTATTATATTTCAAAGGTGGTAGAACATTTTGTGGTTCGACTCCGGCGGCACCGTCGCCACACCTATTTCTGCCTAATAATAGCAGTGTTAAGCGCTGTGTTCTGGTCTGAAGGGTGTGGTAAGGGAGACATACTTATTTGAGGCGTTCCAACATAGTCGTCAGGGGGTAGCAATGCATCTGTAACCAACCTCAGGTAGGACTGTGATCTTATCTAGGGTTGACTACAGATGTCAATGGGTGGCAGTGGCCATTTACCATCAGATGGGCTGCATGCTCGTTTGCTACTTCCTTAACATAAAAAAAAATTAACAATATACTTTATTACAATATCATGTTTTGTTACTTAAATGATTCGTTTTTTAGTATAAAATACACTAGCAAGTCAGTAGTCACAAAATCCTCATTTTCTCAGGTGTACCTTACTTTTAAGGTTTTAATCCTCAAAAGCTTAAACGTAATACTATCAGTACAATAATATCATTATTATTTTTCAAAATGAACTTCGATTCCTGGCTATATGGAAACGTGTGATACTGGTATCTGCATGTTCAAAATATTCTGGTTTTTCAACCCTTAATCAATTATCCAAAGATAAAACAGAGAAGCTAATCAGAAATAATTAATTAATAATAGCTTTAATTCTGTTACAACGGAATTGTACTGACTTGAACATTTTTTATCATAATACACTATTCTAACTAGAATCTTAAAGGTAGTAGAACCCTTTGTGGTTCAACTCCAGCAACACCACCACCCCACCTATTTCTGCCTAATAACAGCAGTGTGGTGCTGCTGTGTTCTTGTCTGAAGGGTATGGTAAAGGTATACTTACTTGAGGTGTTCCAACTTAGTCCTCAGGAGTAGAAACGCATCTGTGGCCGACCTTGATCGGACTGTGATCTTATCTGGGGTTGATTACAGATGTCCATGGGCGACAGTGGCCTCTTACTATCAGGTGGACTGCATGCTCGTTTGCTATATAGGCAACATAAAAAAAATCTATCGGCACTGACGTTCACAGCTAGACATAAGCAACTCCTATTGGGACGTTTTCCAATAGTCACTGCACCTAACACATGTTAGTGACCGCAGCAGGTGCTAAAGTGACACAGAGTAATGCTATTCCCCTCAACCTGGATGTTATCTCTATCGCCTGCTGCAACCACGGGGAGTTGTGCTATATAAGACCGACATCACACGGCAATTGTTTTACAAGACTGAATTACAGCACTACACAACCTAACTGGAATACAGAGTAATAAACAATGTGACAGACCCAATGCGGTAATTACACGACCAAATTACAACTTTTTCCCATTAATCCATTAAAATATTGGTATAATTGTAGCGTTAAGTAAACGGTCAGCTATATTTTAGATTTACTAAAAAACATTGCAAATATCGCGCGACAACTGCCTACCGATAGCTTTTTACAAACAAACAAAAACCGTAACATTGTTGTAATACCCGAACAATACAGTTCAATGGACGAGCATTAAGTTTAAAGTAAAAAGTAATAAGAAGTTCGCAACTAACCAGCAGCAACACATAATGCAAATTTTCTTTGCATACATTTTTTTTTTTAATTCACAATTATTTTACACAAATTAATAATTACCCACGCCGATAGTCGCACAAAACACACAATAGTTTTTCCGCGGACGGACTAAACACGAAAAATCGCATGTATTAAATGTCGAAAACACGAAAATAGCAATTAAAAAACAGCGGAGTTCAAAAACTCAGCGGCCATGTTGAAAAAAACCCTTCCATTTTTGTTTTGACGGCGATTTGACCTTCCTTTTGGATTTTGCGTCCTGTCTGCGATTACGTAACCAAAATGCGATGGTCAATGCACAGTACGGGGTCAATGAGCCCGGGAAGCTACACTACTTGGTCGGGTTGTATCACGTTCGGTTCGCGAAAACGGGCTTCTCTTTTCCCATATTCATTGTGCGTTCCGATTTTTTTTTTTCTAATCGGAAAATTAAATGAATCTCATTTTATTTTACGTTTTAAATAAATTTAATCATATTTAGTAATCTATCAATACTGTATATTGTAATTCGATAGTGATATGAATAATTTTCCACCTAAAATTGGTATGAGTACCTACCTATTTCATATTTAAAAGCTAATGATCTGTGTACATATTTAAGTGAAATAGGCAAAAACATCATAATGTTTTATTTAATCCTAACGAGTTTTGGATTATTAGACTATCTATACTTCTTTTGACAAAAAGGCTGAAGCATCGATTAAAAAACAAACAAATAATACGAATGACCTTCGAAAACTTACTAAAATTTCGTAAAAGAAAAAATAACAGAATAATTACATATTTTTTTTTATAAAAATTCTTATTGGAATCATCTTAATTTTACGGAATGTACAAAACAACGCACCCAATTACACTAATCGTCTAATTCCGTGCCTAAAGAGGAAACGTCACTCATACGATTGTTATCTAAAAAAAATAAATCAATATTGGACTTGCCTGGGGATTGTGACGCACTTAGTGTGGCTATTTTGGTTCGATAGAGCCTTCTCCAGTTCCTCGATGGCACCGCTCTTCTTCAACTTCTTCACTAGACTCTTCACTGCCTTCTCCGACCACTTGTCCTCGGCCACGGACGATCCCTCAGGACCTCTTTTCCACCCTAACAGTCTTTTCACCACCGCCGGCGTAAGCGGAAACATTCCGCGATATTACACTATTTAAGTCATTAAACACACTTTTTTACACCAATATGAGCGAATTGCAATATGCAAATACTATTTACGTGCCGTATTTAGATAAAGTATCGGCCATTATTGAGAAATGAGAATAATGAATGACAGCTCACTTGTCAATCAACAAATTCGGCATAGCTCCATCTCTTTCTAATGTTGTCTAAAAGTACGTTCGGTTTTATGTAATTATATTTCCCTAGATTCTCAAAGATGTTTGTAAGATACGATATCTTAAACAACCATTTTTGTATAAAATAAAAATTAATTTGTTCATTTTATTCGCTTTGAAAATGTTGTGTTACATTGGAGAAACTTACACACTTAAAGAATTTGCTTTGAAATGATAGTTTTTTTTTGCGCTTATTACAAAACGTACGATCAAGTGAATTTTGAGATATCATTCAATTCATTTCTAAATTAATTATAAGGTAAACTGAATTATTATCAATATGACAATTAAAGATTCTAAATAATTTAATGTTGTTTTCATAATAAGTATATAAAGATTCTGGGTAAAATGAAATTTTATTACAGTATAACCTGTGGTCTGGCCTTGAATGGAATGTTTTTGTTTTTGAATTGACTTGACATAACGATTTTCATTTCAATTGTTATTTTTCAGTTTGTTATGCCAGTTGCTGATTAATAATTTATATTTTAATGGTACAATTACGGCGTTGGTTAGTTATTATTGATATTTTCTTGTAGCGATGTGTATTTTTGGCCATAATTTTGGGAATAATGCATTAATGTAACTGGCCATTATCATTTTACTGGCCAGTATAAATATATAATTTTTATTGTTGTAAACTTGTGTACTTGTATGTTGGCTGGAAATTGATTCATTATACTTTATTTGAAACTTACAGTTAACTTTTTATAAATTTGCATTAAGTAGATAGTAATAAGTCATTACTTCATAATTATATTATATGTTACATTCAAAATAGTAATTTTTATCATGTAATATTATTTCATGTAATCATTTGTATCATTAGTTACTTATTGAAATATATTAGGTTAAATAAACTGCGCTTGTTTTATTTTCTTTTAGTCTATTTTAATTTGTTCTTAAAATATTAATTAAATTCTGAAGGTATTTGTGCGATTTTAAAATTTCATTCCATTAACATTATAGATTTAAATCACATGCCAAGAACACAAAAATAGAACATAAAAATTATTACCTATATTTTGTGAGGTTTTACTGCCACTCCTATTTCTATTGGTAGCAGTAATGGAGGTCATTTAGTCTTCTGGAGTGGCAAGCAAATGAGCATGCAGTCCATCTGATGGTAAGTGGGCACTGCCACCCATGTACATCTGTAATCAACCTCAGATAAGATCCCAATCCTACCTAAGGTTGATTACAGGTGCGTTGCTTCCAATTAGGATTAAGTTGGAAGGCCTCTGACTAGTATATCTCCCTTACCACACCCTTAAGACCAGAATACAGCAGCACTTATGCTACGGTGTGCTTTAATGCTTAAATAGGTGTGGTGGTGCTGCCGGAGTCAAAGCCCATAGTGTTCTATCACCTTAAAACTTAAACTTAAGAAAAACAATGTTTTATAAGGAATGGTAACAGATGTCCAAATGCTGCAGTTATCATAACATCAGGTAAACTGAATGCTCATTTGGTATCCAAAGATTTGATGGTGAAAGAATAGGTCTTCTGAAGATGGATCACATTTAAGATTTAGAGAGGCTTACATCCTAGTTCTGATTATACTATCCCCTTGAAAGTGAAAGATGGATCTAAGTACTTGCAGTTAAATTGGAGAAGTGGGGGAAGGAGGGGGGAGCTTCAGCTCCTTAGCTCCTCTGGGCTAGTGCTAATACTTGATGAAATTTTATCAGATTATTTTTACCCACCATGGAGAAACCTCCGGAACCATTGATTCTTTGCTTGGAGAATACAGACGGTGAAGAAGTTTCCATTGCGATCGAATCACATGACAACTTCCAAATATTTTTGGATAAGGCCAAGTAATTTTTTGTTTTTATCCTAACCTATATATCCTATCCTAACCTAACCTAACCTAACCTTTAATCCAAATTTTTGGTTTCGAGATAAGGTTCCACCTAACTGGTTTGAATCGGTAGGTACGTCGTTCAATTCCAAGCATTGATTTTTTAAATCATGTACTTATGACTTGTTAGAAAGCCCGATTGGCGCAGTGGTAACCATACCGATCTGATACGCACTCGGTTCCGAGTTCGATCCCCGGCCATATAGACATCTGAATGATAAATTTAGATTTTTGTTCTGGATCTGGGTGTTTGTGTATACGTCTTTGTGTGTTTCCAAGGCATTCACGACACATGAGAAAATCCTACTGTGAGTGTAGAAAGCGTTATTTGAGTACTTAATTAAAAATCACTTCTTTTAACGACGTATGAAAACATCGTGAGGAAAACTTGAGTAAATTTCCTTGAAAGATCTTTAAAAAAGTTCTGTCTATCTAGCTTCTCACTCTGAGTGGAGACCTGTGCGTGGAAGTGAGACAGTAATGGGTTG
>DWPW01000251.1:0-12801 GCA_018252015.1 Astraptes brevicauda
TTCATCACAATAATATTACGTAAGTTTACATTTAATATTACAAAATATTAACAACAAAGTAATCACATCATGAATTCCACTTATGTAGTAACTAACCATAAAATTGCGAATAATCGTCGACCTGGAAACGAAATTAAAGACCCAACATCCCATCTTGACAACTCTATCTAAACCAGGCCGCGCATCGACGTCACCCAAAAAAGCTTCACCATGTCAAGATTAAACCGCAACACTACAAATAAAACCGCCGCATAGTAAAAACATATAAACAAGCCGTGTCCAATCGAATTCACGTCGAATTTGTGCTTGAATAGACCAAATACAGCGAGTGTCGTGAGAAAATTCGTGTCAGCAAGCATTACGACACCCAGTAGCCAGCACCGGTGGGTTACCAATACTTAGTCATACCAGTGTACGAACAAACAAAAGGTTAAATTAATGGCACGTTTACTGTGGCTATTTATCTAGAATTCGTGGGAAACACAGAAACTATTTCGGTCCCTTGTACTTAGACCGTTACAACAGATTGCGCTATGTTAGAATCAAACGCAAGTGTTTATTCCAATGACTTTATTGTGAACTAGCTGTCCCCGCGCCGTCACCCGCGTAGAAATAGTATATATATAGACCTAAACATTCCTTAGGAATTGCACTATTTTTAAGTAAAAACCGTACAAAAATCTGTACAGTTAATTTTGAGAAAACCGATCACATATCGACAGACAGATTTTTGAGTCTTTGTTTTATATTAAGTATAGAGGTACGGTAATAAATAAGATACATACTTCACTAAGTTGTCTACAATTATAATATTATTTTAAGAAACAGAAATCATCAAAATAAGCGGTTAAGCAACTAACCAATAAGAAGTTAGAAAATAAAGTGGTAAAAACTTAGATCGATTAAACCGTAACTTCAACTTTCTCACCTTCCTTACTGGTTATAAAATAATGTTTTATATTATCAATATGGCTGTAACGTGATTATATTACCTAATGAAAAGAGATTCAATATATTTAATCTCTTAGCCTTACGCACTCTATAATACTACTCAGGGAGAAATGACTTTGTTGACAACAAACACCGATAGTCCCCAAAACAAATTTAACCATAACGGATGTAACACACATTTCAGTGAAGATTTTATGCTAAGTAAAACACAGAAATGGACTTAAAAATAGACGCATTCTACACTCATAGCCCCCAAAGTAGGATTTTCTCCTGTGTCGTGGGTGCCATGGACACACATAGACGAATACACAAACAGACAGACCCAGAACAAGAAATCTAAATTCTTCATTCATATATCTGTCTGGCCGGGGATCGAACCCGGGACCCACTGCGTGGCAGGCCCATAGGGTAGCGGCCACGCGGGCCGTCGAACTAAAATATTAAATAAATAAAATCAATAGCATAGGGTATATAATTGTTAATAGTACGAGAAAACTATTCGAAGAATTAAATAGTCTAAATCAATCAACTAACCAACAACCATTAGTCCACAAGTAACAAAGCGAAGCAGATAACTAAACCAACGGGACAATATCAGTCGCTACATATTAATGCGTCCGATGCCTTCCAAGAACCGTCGCGAGTTCAACGTAAAAGCAAATAAAGTAGAAACGTACAATCGATTACAGGGTACCACAAATAAACTTAAATTGCAAATCGTAGCCGAAGTAATCAAATAGACAGCAAATTCGCGTCGTACAAAAAATTAAATATGTGTATTGCCACGCCTGAAAAATATAGTTTAGTTCCGTTCTGATTCACATCTGTGGCTCATAAACGTCCCCGTTTAGTAGTGAAAAATATTTGTTTCATGGCACCTTGATTCATACGATGGAGTAGGAAATACAGTAAAGCAGCTAATTACCAAACAAATTCGTATTCAAATTCATTTTACAAATTATTTGATTTTTTTAAAACATCTCTGCACTTAAATTGTTACCTTCTGGTCTTTTATCCAGCGTAATATCGGAAAGGAATGGATGTAATTGCGCATATTTGTACGTACCGAAAGAAATATTAGAAGTCTATTTACTTAGTTCGTCTATGTTACGAACCGAATCTAAGACATGACTCGCCTCTCGTACCACTTACGCCAATCTTAATAATTCCATGCGATTGTACCATGGTGTTTGCGTTGATACGTTTATCTATATTGGTAGAAAGTGGTCGATACTGGGTTACAAGAGCAACTTAATTCAGAGATTCCATTATTATGATAAGTGAGGTGTTGAGATAATGTAGGTACTGGTTTTTTTATTCGTCATTAGTTCCACTTTGTTAATCAATATGGAACGCTGCGAGATTTTTCAATCTTTAAACCCTTTGAATTTATTTACGATATGTAACACTGAAAACGGTCTGAAGTGTACAGTTGATCTGTAAATATTAACTTAGGATGAACGAGATATATTTAACTGGAATTTTAACCACATGAATGCCATGATCATAAAGATTAAGTAAGTTATTTGAATAGTTAAGATAGTTATTTCCAAGAGCACCTTAATTCAGAGATTCCATTATTATGATAAGTGAAGTGTTGAGATAATGTATAATGTAGGTACTGTTTTGGTTTTTTTCTCGTTGTAAGTTCCTCTCTGTTGATCAATATGGAACGGTGCGAGATTTTTCAATCTTCAAGCCCTTTGAATTTATTTACGACATGTAACACTGAAAACGATCTGTAGTGTAAATATTTCCACTAGTTGTGAGCGCAGCTACGCCCGCATGGAAATCGGTGCTTTTTATTAATGTTATGGAAGTAGCAAACGAGCACGCAGCCCACCTGATGGAAGTGGCCACTGCCGCCCATGGACGTCTGTAATCAACCTCAGATAAGATCCCAGTTCTACCTGAGGTCGGCCAGAGATGCGTCGCTACCTCTGAGGACTAAGTTGGCATGCCTCCAATAAGTATGTCTCTCTTACCACACTCTTCAAACCAGAACACAGCAGCGCTGAACACTGCTGTTATAAGATATAAATAGGTGTGACGGTGGTGCCGCCTGAGTCGAACAATAAAAGGTTCTACCACAGTTGTAAAGTGTGTAAAGCTTTCTTAAGAATTCCACTATCTTTTAGTGAAAATCGTACAAAAATCCCTTTATTATATTTTGAGACAATCGATCACATACCGACAGACAGCTTTTGGAGACTAAAAAACAGGCGTTCGGAAACTAATAAAGTATAATAGGTACTCGTAATATCAATTAAAGTGAATGAACAAAAAATCAAACACCAAGTTACATATATTATTTGCATGGTGTACTGCAGTGCGGCAGAAAATTATATGTCATTAACTAAAAGGCGATCTTGTAATGATATATTCCACACAACGACCGATAGTGCGCGGTGAATCAGCGTAATGGCCGCGGGCGACCTACGGTACTACCAGCTCGACTGTGGTTAAGTGGTATGCACATTGCGGGGTATATTGCATGGGCCTTAGACAGTTGGCAAGTACCGATCGGTCATGTTGTGCACACTTTTATTTCATAATTTCATGTAATTTCAAGTGTACCTGATAGCTACTGACAACTAGCGACGGCGCCATGGTCTATGTAATTTAATTCAATTGTACCTAACGAACTATTTTTCAAAAATTTAAAGAAGCCCATGCTTCACGTTACACCTTTAGCTATCTGCAAGTGAAAATCCCGCCAAAATCGGCCCAGTCGTGTTGGAGATTACTCGGAACAAACAGACGGACAAATCAAAATTATAATTGTTTTTGTGTCATGTGTATCATGTAAACTTTAATATACACTTGAGAAATCATGTATATTTGACATTGCGAACCATTGCCTCAATTTTATTTATTTTTATAAATGTACAGACAATAAAAGACCGAAACATGGGCACCATAAACGTTTAAGGCTAATAGCGCTAACCATGCCTTCTACGCTTTATCTAGATATTATTTTACATGCTGACATAACTCTATAAGTAAATAAAAGTGCAATGTGACATCATCACATCATATACAATCAAAAGCTCAAATCGTTATTGCGAATCGTAACGAAACGAAGCGAAAAGCTCTCGCGTCGCGTCACGAAATCGCACGCGGATGTAATGACACGCACGGGTGAGCACACATTTAATTAAACAACCACATACGACGTACCCATTCTTAACATGAGGAACGATTATATTTGCATTTAACTCTTGGAGTCAAATCGGTTTGGATCATCAAGATTCAATTTGATAATAATACTAATTCATATTTCTTCTATGTAATCAAGTTTAGGTTGGTGAGTAAATGTTCCATATATTTCGATGATTTTTAATGCTGTCTACTTGAAAACTCATCAAACAAAATCTTTCAAATTTGAATTTTAAGGATTGAAAATTGATTGGGGTGACATGTTTTCTTTATTTCGCTAAAATGTTATTACTATCTTTATCAACTTTTTTATGTTTTTGATAATACTTGATGTTTCTAATAAAAGTCCGCGAGATACAGCCAGCTGAAAATTGGATTATATGGGTGTAGCTAACTAAATTCCAAGTAACAAGTTACCCTAAATCTCGTAAATATTTATATCTACTTTTCAATTTAAAGCATAGTTCCAACACTCCGAGATAGCTACGCAAATTGGCAAATGATTGTATTGCAGAGCTACGGTATATCAAATAAACTACATACAATGTAACTACTTTAAACATACAACTACAGTAACAGAGCCCAAGTTAAGATTGACACACAAGACAATTCAAAACCACACTGAATACAAGTGTGTAAACAGCTTAACGACACGAGAAAGAATAATTAGCGAGTGAGGCGCGGTCGACCGACATCTTACGGGTTGCCAAATTTCACTTTCGATCCGGAAAATAGATTGGAACGGAACGGCGAATGATGTATCGCTCATATCAATCAATACAATGGCTCCCTTGTTTGATTGATAAGTTCTCGAAAGCTGAGCGTTTGACGCTCTTTGTGGCAACCGGTTTTAATACCACGCCTATCTGTCATGTTTATTTTCGCGTTCACCGTTGATTTTGTGTGTGTGATAAAAGGAAGACCACCTGACCGAGAGCCAGTGCCACCGATGCATAACTCTATTAATCCTATCGCTAATTTAAATGCTAAAACACTACATTTAGATTTTGAAAATGGACATTTTAAGAAAAAGACATTTCACGACAAGGACGTATTGAGAAGAGACACTTTGAGATAAAGACATTTAGAGAAATGAAATAAAGTACATTAAGTGAAGACATTTTGAAATAGATAATTAAGCGTTTACATCATCCTATTCCACTAAAGGATATACAGATGTGGTAATAATCTTGAAGACTGAGCACGAGTAACTTCGAAGTGTTAGAGCATATGCACATAATATTGTTATAAGTAGTACACTCAAAGAAGGTGCTTTAGGTAATAAAGCACCTTCGTGCTTACTCGATCTCTACATTACTCGATCGTTCTTCCAAAGGATCGAATATCTGCAGCTGTGTTTCAACTCAAGTAAGAACTATCATGTGTTTGTAATTTCTATTTCAAGGTTCGGTTTAAGGAATCTTTACTGTCTTAAGAAATTACAAAATTTCACTGAGTAAAAGTAGAAATAATGAATAGTGATAATAATAGTGTAAATGATGAAAAATTAAGATGAATGATAAGATCTTATAAGATGAATAAGAGCAAGTAATTCTATGAAATACTTGCTCGCGTTTTACGTGTCTTTCTTTTATACAGATATGTATAAAAGAATACAAATTGTTATTCATTTACAGGCATCGGTCGAAAACTGTTATGTAGCAGTTCAAATGTATTTACTGTTATTGGTAATGAAACCGCTATAACAATCGACAAGATTGTTCTGCATTATTATGAAATGGAATGTCTTGAAATACAATTCGACTTTGTGGTGGAAATCACCCTTTAGTTTATTGCAACAAACCGGTATATAATGTTAATATGATTTTCACAAAACAACATATCGAACGAACCATTTCTTTATTTTGATTACGTATGTACGTACCTATAACAAAAACGCAAAAAAAAAAAAATATTATTTAATTATAAAAAATAAGTATTATTGTCGAAACGTGTAACATATGAAACCATGCGTTGTTTTAAAATCGACGTATTTTTACCCGATTGCGTCAGAAGGAGGGTAATGTTTTTTAAGTGTATGTATGTTAGTGTGTATGTATGTCCATTTCTTTCGCACGCCCTACAGCTCAAAGGCTTGACGGATTTTAACATATATGAGGTATCGTTAGAATCGTCGCGGTTCTCATTGTAACACAGGCTATACAATATTTAAATATTGTTCCTGCGATAGGAGAAACAAGGGGGATGGGACGAAATATTTCTGTATGATACAATATGGGTATCAAAGTCAATTCAATTTAAGCAGTTTAAGGTCTTTTGTTTTTAAGATAATTCTCTTGTTTTCTGGATATAATTTATATCGGTGCACATAGTTGGTATTAAAGGAATAAATTGTAGTGTGGATTCGACACATAGAGAGAAATTATGACTTCACTTTTAGTTCTTCTACGTAATTGAACTCATTGTTTTAACTCACTTGTTTATTTGTTCAGACAAAAAAGCTAAGGTTGGTGGTTGTTATATCGCATCAAATCAACAAAAATATATAAACCTAAATAGAATAGTATATATTGTTATAAATTAGTTCATTTCATTCATTCACAAAGTACGAACCATATTTCCTTCAACAAAACGAAATTGAAGCTTCACACCTTAGTAATGACATTGAGCCCTACTTCCTTTGAGACTAAATTAGCTAATTATCCAAAGTGTCACAACGTGTAATCTAATTACTCACTTCGTACCTCGAAATGGGAACATTATATCGGCACCATCCGAATGCGTTACAATGAAATCGAAAGTGAAACCCTTTCAGGCATTCAATTGTATTGGAGACGAAAGTAACGTTCCGTGCGATGGTATCCGCGCATCACGAGTGGTTTTATATAATCCCACGGAACCCACAGAAGGTTCTCGTAAAATAAAATATCCTTTAAGTCCTAGGCGATTACGTTGCGAATTGGATGGGCGTGAGAGAACTTGAGTTTCAGGGTTGTCAACTGCACTTGGATTTACTGGTAATTTAATCCGATTTATTCAAGAGTAGTCTCAAGAGACTGAAACCTTTATTTACTCATATAATTTAACGCTGTGAACTTCAGGCACCAGCTTAAGCTATCCAGCCGGCCAAACAAATATGCGTCTTGTCATGATTGACGTCATAAATCGTTACAATTATAAAATAGATACCTACGCAATGCCAAATTAGCACACGGGGTTGAAAATAAATTTCTTTTTAATTTATTTTGCTTATGTAGCCCTATTATTATATAAAATATATTACTAAATACAAACATCGGGACAAGTGAAACTAAAAAACCTTGTAAAAACAAGCAGTAAAATATATTTTCCATCAGAGTCAAACATGAGAATTGCAGCGACTAACACAAAAACACCCTTATTTTTTTCCTAAATACATCTCATAAAACCTATCAACAAACAAAATATACTAACACCAATAAACCGAAAAGCGACATCCCTATTTCCTAGAATACGTGCGCACGGACAATATGCCGGACTCGTGCTGTGAACAATATCCTCGCGAAAATTATTTAAAACCGAGCTCACTTTCGCTGTAAAGTCTAACCCGAGGGCCACAAAACAGTCGCTTTAACTTGAGAGCCACGAAATATTCACTTCAAGCTACATTCATTTTTCGCTGCAAGCGTCCGCGTTGAATGTAGAAAACGAATGTATGTATGTGTTCGATCTTATAAGGTCACGAATTTTTCCTTCAAATTGCAGCGTATTGAAATTCGCCAAAAACTTGAAATCAAGTTTTGTGGCCCACAGAAAAGACCACAGGCTTTCGAAATTTCGAACTCGCTTGTAATTAGAATTGACGCTTGAAGCTAATGTTTCGTGGCCCTCAGGTAACGATCACCACTATAGATTACGCTCGGCCGCTGGAATGCGATGGCTGTTGAGTTCCATTTAATTTATATAACGTTGCCTTACTGACATATTTGCGTTACGTAACGACGAGAAAGGTTATTCAGATATGCGATGAAAGTCAATCTCCCAGGGAATTATCCAAGTATGAACGGAGCATCATTCAACATTAGCAAACAGTAATAATAGTAACTACAAATAGATTTAACCGTTTTCAATGCAAGGGGAGATTCTTGGATAGTGAAGGGACGATGACATGCGGTGTAGATGATGAAATAGCAACGGTACATTCAGTTAGAAGTAGAAGCCCAAAAATCATTAAAACAGTTCATCAAAAATAAATCATATCGAATTGGAGTTCTACCTGAAGTTTGTCATTGATGCATAAATAGTTTAATCCTGAACCAAGATGAAACAATATGACACATTTGATCGAGACACATTGAGAGTATAATATATCATACATCGTTTTTCATAATAGCACGTACTATAATCAAAAATAAATCTGACTATAGTAGATTACGTTAAGGCAGTATAAAAAATTACACCAACCACAAAAAATCATAGAAATCTGTTTCTTACGACAATTCCGTCGCACAAATCTGATAGCCATAATTAAACCCATAGTCTGTTCCTATCTAACTCTCTGTGTTTTCGCAGAAACAAAAAGACAGAAAACACAATTTCTAAACACATTTGTAACCAGTAATCCATATTTCTTGCTTAGGAGATTACACTGCCTTAACACACGAAGTTTCGATGTGAAAGGTTTACAGTAAATGATTAGTTCTAATATCCATTGATGACTCCCGACACTGGCGAATGTAATTATTAAGATAACGAGAGAATTTTCTTCGTCAGTGAAAGCAAATATCACGTACCTACACTTTGTGACTTTCCCAGATATTTTCGTATTGAAAGCTGTTGTAGTCGTTGATTTTAAATAAATTCCGCCATTATTTCCTATTCTGAGAAAACGCAGAATCTTCTGAAGGACATTTCCTCGTGTGAAGAACGGGGAAATAAGTTAACTTTAATCATTTATTTTTATCTCTGGGTTGACGATATAAAATCAGTCAACAGAAGTTTCCATAAGTGTCAATTATTCGAATATATAAAATTACGAGTATTTTAACGTGGTGGCGGACCATAAGTTTCTACTTGTTCCAACTTTTATTTAAAGCAGAGCAGGTACAGTCATTAAGAAATTCGTATAATTTCGTTGCGGTAACAGACATGAAGGCACGTAGACACGAGAGAGCACACAAATCCATGCATGTGCAACAAATAATGTTGACACAGAATTCCAGGAAGGTTTCAGTGAGCGGGACGTGTTTAAAACTAATTGGAAGTAATCACCGTACAGTTGGTATTTATTTCTCTGGGAAATCTGTTTAGTTGGCTATTACTTAGGCACTTCTAAGATCGTAAATTATTCAGGAAGATACAATCTTACACATTCTCATTAGTGTTAATTATATTATGGGTTCAAGTAATACATTGTGAGCCGATTGACCTCATTATCACATAGTTGAATATCATCAGAGGATTAATTATGTGAAAAAATCCCCGTAGTTATTTTCATACCTCCCCAAAATATCTGCCATGTGTTCATGATTTAGAATATATATTTTATGAGCCCATAATTTGCTCAAATTTTGGCCCTCAAACGTTGGCCAATAAATTTTATTGGCCCAAGATCGTGTGAAACTTAAAATCCAACCATTTGGCATTTAGAGCGAATATAAAGAAATAGTTTTGATGATAGTAAGCTTCTGACTCTGAACTAAATATAGTTCATAGTCAGAAAGAATTGCTGAGCACATTCAAAAAGTTATATAAACAGTCTTGCTATAAAAATAGTAAAAATAAAAAGGAATCAAGACATCATGGTTGCATGTGCAACAAATGTACTAACTAGGAGTGCTAGAAACATTTCGCTAAGCGAAACGTGTTTGGAGTTAATTGGAAGTAATCGTCGAGGTTGGTGAACAGAATACAGTTAGTATTTATATCTTAGTTAAACCTAATTGCTAGATGAGACTTTGTAGAAATTCCAAGTAAAATGTATTTAATAAATGCCTGCTATCTATGCTCTGGATGCTCTGGAATCTATAATTATTAGGATTTAATAAGAAAACATACATGCAGACGAATACAGAACCTCCTCTTTTTCGAGGTCGGTTAAAAATGATTGTTTTTTTTACGAATTACTTCATAACTTAAAATCATAATTTGATAGTGCTTAAATGTGAAGAAAATCAATTTCAAAGCCAATTTATCGCCGACTATATTTTCCAAATTGCAGTTCACATTGTTGACATCAACAAACACGATCCTCTCCATATTTCAATTATTGCAACGAGAATTACTAAATGTAACTTCACCTCTTACATCAGCTTAACCTTTATACAACTTAACCAGCTAAACGCCAACATCACCTAGGTTAGACTCCTCAAACAAAAGGATCCATCGGATGTATTGAGTACCGTTTTCTGTGACGTCACAAGTGATCCGACAACTTCGAGAGCACCTGACGCGACTTCCGGACGATCCGCGCAAAAAAAAAGCATCATTTTTACTATAATTTCCTTTGTAAACATTGCCTCGGGGCAACTTATGAATATTTTTAACCGCCTCAAAGCAGCATCGGTGTTGTGCAATACTGCTTACCTGGAAAGATAAATATTCATGTTTATAATACAAGCGTAGAAACATTTTAGTGTTATATATTACGTAATTTACTAAAATTTAATTGAAGTCATATATAAGTAATTCACAGCTATTACTAACTATGTAGTAAGAATAATCGAAACAGGTCTCATTAAAAAGAATATGTAGAGTATAAATACATATTTGTATATTTACTTGCGTGATGGAATGATTAAATAAAAAATGTTTCTTACTACTGAAATTATCTTAATTTCTTTCTAGTGAAATTGTCTTAAATTTCATGAAATTATTTTTTTTGTATATATTCTTGTCTAATCATATCTAAGTGAAGTGAAAAGCCTTCGATCAACAATATCAATTGTTGTTCGAAGTTTTGGCCCGAATGTTGGACGTTTCGGATATCCGTATCTCTGGTATATCATAGTCATATTTGGATTCAAAAATATCAGTCTCTTCAATAACGCAGAAAAAATCGTTAAACAGGCACGTTTTGAAATACCATGATATTCTCAACGGCATAGGAAACCCACTAATTGGCACATTATCAGCTTGATGAACTATGCTTTAAATCTTTTCTGAAACTGTTTCTATGGTATCCGTATAAATATTTATAATCCTCTATTTTGTTTTTTTGTTTTTGTGAAACGCTTTCTACATTCATAGCCCCACAGTAGGACTTGCTCCTGTGTCGTGGATGCCATGGAAACACAAAGACACAAATACCCAGACACAGAACAGAAACCTAAATTCATCATTCAGATATCTGTCCAACCGGCGATCGAACCCGGAACCCACTGCGTGGCCGACGGTTATCGTAATCAGTCGGACACGCGGGTCGTCAAATATAATAAAATGATCGGAATATTGTCAAAAAAGAGAAACCCGCTGACTTTCTTACCGGGTCTTCTCAGTTGAGATCGCATTTGATCCGGTGGTAGCACACGAAAATTACTGTAAATGACAATTTATAAGTGCCTCAGTAGGCCTATGTAAAATAATGACATTTTATTTTATTTCATTTCCGTCTATGGGACAAAACAAGCACAAGCCGTAATATTGTTCTTTCTCTTATTAATTATCAATCCTTTTCTTTATGGATATCCCATGGAGCCTACGACAGATTGGGAGTGGTCTATACTATGCCGGGGGCCTCCAAACACAAGGCTTAGAGAAATCAACGCAAAGGACTATAATTTACATCTCAAAGCCTGTAAAGTTACTTCATTGATTTAATTATAAGGCACACCACACCTCCGCTTATACGAACCAGAATTCCACAGTTTTGATTAAGGATAGCGGTGTCGGACAAAGGGCTGCTTATATCGCAAGGAGATAAAATTAATTAACTAACCATTTTTAATAAGTATCTCGCGGGTAAAGGATGATATGGTATTATGAATGTGACACATTCTGAGATATATCTAAAGATTCCCAGATAACATTTAACGAAAGGTCAGCTAACTGCAAGCTAATTGTTTTGTTATTATTTTTAATATAAAATTAGAAACTAACATGTAAATCACCTACCTGATGGTACGCGGCCACTGCCGCCCATAAACATCTGTTATCAACCCCAGATGGGATCTAAGTCCTACCTATGGTTGGGCACAGTTGCGTTGCTTTTTCTGAAGACTAAGATCAAAAACCTCAGTATATACCCATGCCCCCCTTACCACATCCTTCAAATCGGAATAACTCTGCTATTATGACGTGGAAATAGGACTAGCGGTGATGCATCTCTAGACGAATCATAAGGATTCATCCACCTTCAAATATGTTTTAGATATGAATGATCAGTTTTTATTCTGTCAACAAAAAAGCAAAGGTGTTAAATGAAATCATTCATTAACTTCGATTACTTACATTTTAGAGTTAAATAGGTGTAAAACTTCTTTTTAATTTGTTTTACCTCTAAATGTAGAAAAATATAGATAACGCTTGGCACTAATTCTGGTTGGATGCCATAAAGGTTAAAGGTAGTAGAGCCTTTGTGGTTCGACTCCGGCGGCGCTACCGCCACACCTATTTCTGCCTAATAGCAGGAGTGTCAAGCGCTGCTGTGTTCTTTTCTGAAGGGTGTGGTAAGGGTGACATACTTGTTCGAGGCGTTCCAACTTAGTCCTCAGGGGTAGCAACGCATCTGTGGCCGACCTTAGGTGGGACTGT
>DWPW01000252.1:0-12796 GCA_018252015.1 Astraptes brevicauda
ATTTGAGTAATTTATAGTTCAGTATGACAGTATGTACAAATTAGCATATTATATGTACAACCTGGATATAATAAACAATTTCTAATTAAGCATTTTTTTATATCCAGGTAGGATATATAAAATTGCTTAATTAGAAATTTGTGAAATAAGCCCTAAAAGTCCTATTGACCTTTCTGGAATCCTTAACAAAATCAAAAATATTTTATTCAAAGATTTTTAGAGTTATTTTTGGATGATCCTAATCTACAGCCATTAATTTCCATACCAATATAATTATTTTATTGGAACCTTAAATTCTGCATTAACAATTTATTCACTAGCCAACTATTAACCAAAACCAGTTGTTATAAACATGATCTGGCAATGTTGCCAGGTGATATCAAATACCTTGCCGATCCATGGTCAGGTGTTATCCACACATGTTGGTGTGGGTTAAGGAGCTCATACCTCCCTAAATCTAAAGTCATGTATTTAAATAACATCTATGATCTCAAGAAATTGGCAATGTTTTAAAAATTTTACATTCAGAAGAGCTAAGTCTTCTTAAATCGAAAGTGACATATTTAAGTCCATCTGTGACTTATAACGGGGTAGAAAGTTTAGAAATATAAGGCAATCTCTTCTTTTCTTTCACTACTTATTGACTGACTCATATTGACTTATTTTAGAGACTGCATTCTTATAGTGTAGGAAAATCTTTTTTCAGAATCAAGCTCCCCTTTGACGAAAGTTCTGGTTCTTCCAGTACACAGCATCAACTTGCACTAGTATTAATATATGTTCTGCCGAAGGTTGACATGTTGCATTCAACTTTTAGGTAGGTTAAGATGAGTGATGATATTGACTTCCCGGACGATGGGGCGCCTCCAGCGAAAAAGCAGAGGGTTGACTATGGTGAAGCTGAACGTACACCAGTGGAAACTCAGGAAGCAGCTACTGAAATGCCTGCTGCAGATTTCACTGTCGATGATAAGTATGATGACTTCGTGACTCCGGAGGAGGTAGAGAAGCTGAGGGAGTTCAGAGTTCTTGATGAATTGAAGTCTAACGATGAAGACAGTAATGACTGTGATGGTTCCGACAGCTCCACGGGTATCATAACTCATTTTTAACAACTATGATGCATGCTCTGTTGTTATTATTTAATAAGACGCACAATACATCTAATTTTTGATTGCTATGTACTGATAGGGGTTTTACTATAGGATATGATAGGACAACACAATTTTGCAAATTAGTATATTTTAGAGTACCTCCCTGCTGTAAATTGCTACCTGTACTTAGCATACAGATGTAAAAAAAGACGCTTTCTACACTCGTAGCCCTACAGTAGGATTTTCTCTAGAGTCGTGGGTACGATGGACACATATAGACGAATACGCAAATACCCAGATCCAGAACAGAAATCTAAATTCATCAATCATATATCTGTCTGGCAGGGGATTGAACTCCGGACCCACTTCGTTGCAGCCGATGTCGTCAAAGCTTCTATTAAAGCCTATTCAAATGTTTTAAAAATTAACTCCATCAAGTAAATTGAACGTTAATGTTTTCATATCGATCTAGATAAAGTAATGGGAATTGTTAAATATATGTGTTATATAGTTGGTGTAGAATTCAGTAGTTGTTTAGTATTTCAATTTTATTTATTCCTATATATTTAAAATTATATTTATCCGAGGCGTTTGAACATAGTCCTCAGGAGTAGCAAGGTATCTGTAATCAACCTCTGCCAGAACTTTGATCTTATCTGGGGTCGATTACAAATGTCCATGGGAGGCAACGGTCAATTGCAATGGGATGGACGGCATGCTCGTTTGCTATTTACAAACTATGAAAAAAATAAGTGTAATGTCATAGACCGTAGTAGATGAGTTCCCGCATTTGTAGGCGAATCATACGACCTGCCCGAGGAGGAGATTGAGAAGATGCTTGAAGAAGATCTGCCCGATGGCTTTAAGGCGGCGCCCAAACCCAAAGAAAAGGCGTATGTGACCCGTGAAAAAATCATTCTTGAGGGTAAGTTATATTTAGCCACATTTAAATAGCGTTTACAATTATTGACATCGAACGTGCCGCTGTAGACAAAATCATATTTTAACCCCCGTCTCAGAAAGAGAGGTAACCCCAGTTTGACGTGTATGTCTGGGTATCAGTCTGTGGACTCGTAGTCCTAAAACGGGTAACTAATTTGAAGTTGACTTTGATCTAAGCGCCATCTCGGGGGCCCGCTAAGTCTATACTATTTCTTGTGCTCCTACTACTAGTATAATTTTTTCATTAAGCACCTCCAGTTTAATTTTCGTCAGTACTTTTATTCTTATACTATGAATTATTTTTTTCACTTTTCAGTTTGATAAGCTATAAAAGCGTGGTTTTTAGTTGATTATTATTTATAATAAAAGAATATTGTTGATTTAACGGTAAACTAGGCTACGTTTCTCAGGCCGCATCTTCTAAGGGAAAATCATTAACCCTGATGATCCAGATGAGGAAAATGGGATAAAATTATTAAAATCGCGTATTGGTCCTTGATAAACAATTATACAAACTTTTGAATTAATCTGACCATTCAAAGTACAAGCGAATAAAAGCGTACTAAGAAAAGAAGTTATTCAATCCAACTTGTATGTATGTAATGTTAATGGAACTGCAATATTTACACAAAGATGATTAGTTAGGGCTTTCAAACATATGTATTTCAGAAGGTGTATCAGTATGTTTGCATGTATTTATGCATATTTTCCACATATTTCTTCAAAACTTTCAATATTTTTGATTAGTGATAAAGAATACGGTCTATTTTCGTTATATTTTATATTAATGTTGTAGAGAAAGGCTTAAATCATTTCGAAGTGCTTCCTCTGGACTGGATTATGATCCGCCATCAGAGCGGCATGCCGGTGTACGTGCACCGCGCCACGCGGGTGTGCACTCTCTCCAAACCGTATTTCCTGGGCAAGGGGAATGCTAAGGTAAGAAATTCATGTGATTTTTTGTGCATAGCAGGCTTTAAAAGGTGTTTTTATACTCGTCATCGTTAGGTATTTAGTGACGTGCCATAAACATACAAAAAGAATACCTGGACACTTAACAGAAATATTTATTTAATTGTTAATATATTGGTCAACTAAGGTCGAATTCAGAACCCATATAGACATAATCTCAGACCGATACAATGGCCGCACTTACACGCGGGCTGTAGGGTTCCTCTGGTTCAACAAATTTTACATATTCATTATAACACTCAATTTGTACATACTGCCATTCGCCATTCTTCTTTTCCAGAGGCACGATATACCGATTAGTGCAATACCTTGTCTGTCGTATCGGCGTGCGTTGGAAGAGGAAGAGAAACAAAAATTGATAGACCAAAAAGTTAATGAGCAAATAAAATCAGGCGTTTGGAACGTTAACAACAAGGAAAAAACAAATCCAACAAAACAAGAGAACAAAGAAGCAAATTCAGCTCCAGCTGACGTTAATGTCGATAAAAATGTTAAAGACAAATCAAAAGAAGCATCGAATGGTGCCATTAACGTAGACGAGATAATATCAAAGTGTCCTTTTAAACGCGGCGCTACAGTAAATACTGACAAGACTTGTCCAGTTTTTAATGTACAAGCAAATGGTATTAGTGGAAATTCGATTGAAATTCAAGTCTCGGGCGACGACAAGAGCAATGAGACTTTAACAACAAATAATCCGGTGAAAAAAGATCTCGTAGCCGGAATTTTAAATGACGATGGCTTGGACGATATTAGTTCAGAAAACAGCCAAGACCTCAAAGAGTTGGTCGACGACAATTCTCAGTACTCAGAAATCAGTAATTCGACGTCAACTGATGCCAACAAGAACTCAAATGAGGAAGTTGCGAATGAAAACAAGGCAAGTGACAAGCCAACAGAATCTCTCATAGACGTTGAGATCCCGCCGAACAGACAACCAATAGTACTGCCCGGGGGTATAGTGATGCCGTCGCCGCGAGTGGAGACGGTCAACACCAGCTGGAAGACCCAGCACTTGACTCACGAGCAGGTCAACGATTACTGCAAGAAGTTGTTCAAATTTAAAGTTCTTAATATTATGCATTTCAAGTAAGTTTATTGAAGTCACCATCTATAGACTATTTTACTCTCTTGCTTAAATTGTCCACTATTTTTTTCTTTTTTATCGTATTGAAATAGCAAATGAGGACAACATGTCGGACACATATTCGTTACTACCCCTGAGGACTAAGTTGGAATACCTCGAATAAGTATGTCTCCCTTACCACACTCTTCAAACCAGAATACAGCAGTGCTTACACTGCTGTTATAAGGCAGAAATAGGTGTGGCGGTTGTGCCGCAGAAGTCGAACCACAAAGGGTTCTATCACCTTTTCAATTGCTTGTGTTGTACCTTTTTATTTGTATGGGTTTTTACTTTCTATTTTGTGCTTATCTCTCAATTGGTATTAATTTACTTGTTGTGTGTTAGAAGAATACATCAACTAAACAGTCAAGTAAGACACATTTAACTCAAGTCGCCACCGGCAGTATACGTTTTTACGCATTATTTTTATAAAAATTTCTAATCACATTACTAACACTATTTTTTCTTGCCTTTTTGTACATTAGATATGGCATATTTTTATCATTTAATTAGCGAATAATCTTAATTTTCATCAATTCATTCGTTTTGAACAAAATATATTTAAGACCAGTCATTTGGCGTTCATTTCACTAATGATTATTGTCACATTGCGTTTAGGAGAAGGCGAAGATACAAACAGACAAACAAGAGGGAGCAATTTCTTTTTTTAATATTTAAAGGAAGCAAGCAGTTCGTTATCTGTTATTAAATGCTTTAATAGTCAAATATCTGGTTACCATCATGTCAACATGCAAGTATCTAGTTTATTTCAATGTCTTTGTAATTTAAAATACTTTGCTAGGGTGTTGTGTTGCCCAAATAATATTTAAGGATTATTATAGTCAAGTTATTTGTGTTGGAATATACTATAGATAGAAAAAAAAGTACTACAAAACGCTCCACCATACGTCCCAACAATGGTATACTTTCACCTTGATTTTTAAATACTCTTACACATAATTATTTACTAGGCGCTGGGCTGACCGTCGTAAGTACACCAAGGCGAGGAAGGCCCTCCAGTACCCGATGCTGCCTGAAGGCACCAAGCTGATCACCATCCCGGTTCAAAATAACGGACAGGACAACTCTGGTATGTGCACATAGTAACCATTATGCGTGTTGGGGCTAGTGATGTGTCGGCTCATAGAAATTTTATATCCGCCGATATGGATACGAATATGGATTGATAATTTATTTCTAGATCCACGGATATGGATCTCATATTTTTACTTAGATGAGCCTAATCTTGTTGTCAGTTGACTCTTTGCTTAGTAATTAATTAGTGCCATATAACTATATCGGTAACTCACTACAATAAATGTCACAAGAATACTACTTATTATATGGTGCTTAAAGTGACTAATTGTTTCTTACATTTAGAATTTCTTACAAATGAGTAAAAAGATTAGGAAAAAGTAATGGACACGGATCTTTCTCCCACCACATATCCTTGGATATTGGCATCGGTCACTTTACTAGTCGGTGCATACTAAAATATATAATCTTCAGGCTGATGAACGAAGTCAACTAACTCATTAAGCGTCCGTGAGAGTGTGGGGTGTATTGGCATTGGTGGTTTCAGGCAAGGCAACGAAGCGCGACTGGGTGATGAATATGAACGGGCGCAGCTACCTGTCCGTGTTCCACGAGTACGTGCGCCGCGCGCTGCAGAAGCAACCCGTGTACGAGTTCAAGCAGCTCGGTTAGAACTACATTGTCTTTCATTTCCATATGGTGGTGGAACTCCACCTTTCCATCAGAAATAGGTGTGGCACCATCGCCATTTCTGCCTTATAATAGCTGTGTTATTCGTTGCTGTGTTCTGATCTGAAGGGTGTGGTAAGAGAGACATACTTATTCGACGCGTTCCAACTTAATTCTCAAGGTCACCCAACGTATCTGCAGTCAACCTCAGGTAGGTAACTATCTTAGTTCTCAACATTAGTAACGCATCGGTGATTGAATTCAGATGAAATACCTGCTTTATATAAAATGGATTACAGATGTTCATCCATATTCTTAATTCCTTTTTAAGTATAGTTAAATTTATAAAAAGAGTAAAAAATTATTGAAGTATAAAAAAGGTTTTGTTACTGTTTTTTTAATGTTTTTTAAAAATGTAACATTTATAGGGAAGATTCCCACCAGAGGATTGTTTGGAAATTATTTGTAAATAATTTTCCATTCGCCCACCCTTTTTCTTATCCATTTAAAATGACAACATTAAAATTAATTCTGGATAAATTCTTTATCGTTGCAGTTATTACTTGCACTTACTCATAACACTGTGTTATAACTTTTTTCGTAGTATAAGGCATTCCTGTTAATGTTTCCAGTGTAGTAAACTTTGAATTTGACTTAGTACCATAATACATATTATTAAACATTGTACAGAGAACGCATCTACCCCGTACCAGGCGACGGTGTACATCGGCGGCATGCAGTACGGCGTGGGCCACGGCTCCAGCAAGCGGCAGGCCAAGTCGGCCGCCGCGCGCGCCTCCATACACATCCTCATTCCGGAGATGAAGGAGCACCTCGAGCCCGACAACGACGCTGAGACCGACTTCATGGTTAACGATGTGAGTGTCCGAACCTAGTGGTGGTGCACCGGGCCCAGGGCCCAGGGGCTCGGGCTTCGTGCACCATTACGGTACAGGGCCCCGAAAGGCCAATGTGATGATTATTATATTCGCTTACATGAAAAAAGTGACAATGTTAATACATAAAGTTGGTCATGCTCCTCGTTTTTCAATGTCAGTTAAAAAGAATTCACATTTTCTATTTTTAGATATAAAAATATATATACAGGATGATTTTTTTTAAGTGTGCGTGCATGGGGGAATCCGAAACTTTAACGAATGACCAGAAATATTGGAAAGACTTAAATAAATAAGGTCCGCGGTATTACATAAGACTACCCTGTTAGCCAACAAAGTCGCCGTGTTGTGACACGATTTGTGTGGTTCCAAAACAATGTTGTGACTTGTCACGAATATTGTTATGGGATCACACGAATTCTTGACTAGGGTTTGTGAATTCGCCTTTAGCGTTTTCGGACTAGTAATGTGAAGCGCGTAATTCCCGTGCGCAGTTCTTCGACTTCGTGGGCATCGAGGACCCGCGCATTTCGGAGTTCTGCGCCGCCACGTGCGAGCCCACGCCGCACGCCATCCTGCGCACCTGCCTGCTGCGGAACTTCGGCGCCGGCGACCGCCACATACACACCGAGGTGAGCCGACACACTTACACTGATGAGTTTGTTGACACGCACCGTTTTTAAAATAAAATTTTTTAATGTATTTCAATAAAATTTCAGATGAAAAAGCTGGAGTACCAGAAGATTGAGCTTACCATGAAGGTGGGCAAGCACAGCGCCACGGTCGTTTGCAAAAACAAGAAGACTGCTAAGCAACGCGCCTCACAGTCTATACTACAGGTATAAATATATTCTGGATTGACCATAAATAAACTTAGTCTAACCTAAAGTTGGTTATGTTATTATCTTTGGAAATGAATTTGGTACGCCTAAGATATTGCCTAATATATCACTGTCACGACATTCTTTAAACCGAAACACAGCAGCGTTTAATATTGCTAATCTTAGGCAGAACGTGGTGTGACGTTGCTACCTACACAGCTACCTTTTTACCTTATAATTTCAGTCCTTAGAGCTGTATTTCGGTCTGAAGGGTGTGTTAAGGGAAATATAGTTACATGAGGTGTTCCAACTTAGTCCACAGGAGTAGTAACGCATTTGTAGTTAATCTCTCACTCTTAAATTCGATTCGCCTCGCGAGATCACACTTAGTAACTATGACGTTACGCGTTCACCAGCTTACTTGTTAAGTCACGCTTGCGTAAAGAAGATGATAGAAATGTCGTTTTTTATACATTAATATTTAACAATTGTTCGTGTTATATTCATGAAATTTGTAATGGTAGGCAGTCTCAGGCGTATTAATAAGTAAACCAAATTTCATGTATCTAGCTTTGATAGATTTTGAGTTGTAACGGGGTAAAAAGTAGCTCCAAATGGTTCGTTTAACATAACCGCGGTACTGATTCGCCGGTTTCAACAGAAATTGGCTGAAACACTCCCGTGCTTGTATATTCTGAAGATTGTCTTTTAAAAAGTGAGCATCTGCAACATTCCAGGCGCTGCACCCGCACGTGCGCTCGTGGGGCTCGCTGATCCGGCTGTACGGGTCGCGCTCGGTGCAGAGCTGCAAGGAGAAGAAGCTGGAGGAGCAGCAGATCACGCTGCTGCAGGACAAGGCGCGGCACAACGAGCCCAACTACGCCGTGCTGGAGAAGCTGCGGCACGAGATGCGCAAGCTGCGCGAGCGCGACGCGGCCGTGGCGCCCGTCGGCGCCCTGCTGCGCGCGCGCGACCTGCCCTCGCACTCCGGCTCCAACCTCAACAACGTGGAGCTGTAGGCGCGACCAGCGACGACATTTTACTTATACCCGACCGCTGATGAAGACATGTGTATCGAAGCGAGTTTTGTGTATCCTAATCGGAACGGGTCCTATCAAAACAGAGGACTGTAATACCCTACGTCGTGCACTCGTCTGGACCTGACCACGGGATGCGTGACGAAATTAGATTAATACTTAACCACTATGAAGGCATGTATATCGCAGTGAATTGTGTGTATCCCAATGAGTACAGGTCCTATCTAAATGACACAAAGTGGAGTTGTGGTACGCTCGCCATCGAATCGCCTAGACCTGGCCGGTGTGACTTACTCCGGCTTCAACCTCAACAACATCGAGATGTAGGCTGCGCGCTCCACACGGGATGAGTGACGAAATCAAATTAATACCAAACAACTGATGAAGGCTTGTATTTCAAAGCGAATTTTGTGTTTATGAGTACAGATCCTATCTAAACAAAATGGAGCTTTAATACACAACGTCATCGACTCTTCTCTTAACGGCCCATTGGTTATTTTTTTTTATTTATTCAAAATTGATTTATAAATAACTGATTATTTATTAACTTATGCTTCGATACTGACTCGCAACCAACGGAGTGTTAATAGATATTCAGTAGTACATCTTTGGCAGATGTAATGGGTCGCTAAGCACGTGCAAACGCCTAAATACTTGTAATTATTTTTCTACAGAGGACTTTTACGAACCGGATTCCTTGTTAACTTTTTTAACTCGATGACTGGTGGAATGACACCGATGTAAATTGTAAAATTAACGCTGCCATTTAAAAACGTCACAGATAACTTATGTCACTTAGTCTTGGCATCAGTAAAACTTAATATAGTCTGGGAATCACTTTAACTATTGTTTGCTGACGCCGCAACATTTAAGATAAAAACAAACATATGTCGTTCATCGGTCGCATTTAGAAGGTATTTAGTGGTTAAAGTAACAAAATCATAGTGTTGGCAGCTATCATTCAAGCGATAGGAACCAATGGGCGATCAGCTTAAAGCATTTATAAAACTCATTGGGGCATTAGTGATATGTTACTTGATTAATGTTTAATTTGTTGTTTGAATTAGGTTACTTGGAGTACAGATACTTTGGATAATATTAAAGTTACTGACTAATGTAGTTAAGATTTGACTAAAAAAATTATCTCGGCAAGTTGATGTAGTATATTTTATTTGAATTTAGGTTGTGAATAAGACAGCAAGATTTCATTGCCTATTTTAATTAGGAGTTAAGAGAATTACTGTTTTCCGTGAGATCAATATATAAAGCAATATAAAGCACTTACTTTTTGAAATTATATTTAGGCATAAGAAAAAAGTGAAAATGAAATTTTAAAACGCTTGCTCACATTTTTAAATACTCTAAAATGAATCCAAAAATTTATACATTTTTCTGGACATATCCTATGTTAGGAGTGATGTCTGCCGCGTGCTTGTTTATTTATGTCAGTATATAATAACGATGCATAAACTGAACTTCTATGTATTGCACTCCTCATTTTTAATAATACTTTGACTATATGATTTGCACATATCAAATGATGTACGAATAGTATTGTAATGTAACGTGACAGTGGTTTCCTTATTAATAAGTGAAATAAGTTGTTCAAAAAAAGTACTTAATCGCATCAGGAAATATCGCAAGAAACCATTGAGGTTCATATACATTTTATCTGAGCCTTTAACCAGATTTAGGATCATACTTTCATCATATGGCAAAATGTTTATTACGTCTACTGTTGCGTTTATGATAGCGAATAGGGCGTGAACAATACGTTTCTTCTCTCATAGAAACTATAGTAACTCCGAAGAAGAGTCATAAAACATTGTAGTTAACTCATCTAGTCTCATAAGGGGATACTAGTGCTTATTTTAGAGTAATCGTCGTAGGAGAGATAAACTTTTAATAGTATTTTAATAATAGTCGTCTTCTGACATGATATAATGATAATGATTTAGTCTTTTCTGATTCAGCGATTCAGCATATTCTTGGACTTGAATTGACTTGGAAAAATTCTTCGATCAACTATAAACTAGATTAAAGGTAACGGCCTTAAATGACGAGAGAAATAAGAGCACAAATGAGCGTGTGGTCTTATTTAACAATAGTATTGGGCATAACATTTATGAGCCCCCTTAATAATTGTAGAGCAATGTCTTTATGCACATTACGGACTAGCCGGAACTAAAGTTTAACGGACGGTAATACGGAAGGTTGGCTTATAAAATTCCTTGTTTTTCAGTATATATCGCACATAAGCAGTGATAAGCAGTGATCTCAATCGGGAGGTCCGGGGTTCAAATTCCAGGCACGCACTTCTGTATTATGTGCGAATTTGGAAATGAATTATCAGTTGCTTTAACGGTGAAGGAAAACATCGCAAGGAAACCTGCACACCTGAGAGTTCTTAAAGAAAAAGTCCTCAAAGGTGTGTGAAGTCTACCAAATCGCACTTGGCCAGCGCGTTGGACTATGGCTTACACCCCTCTCACTCTGAGAGGAGACCCGTGCCCAGCAGTGTGACAATAATGGGTTGACGACGACAGTGAACTCTTGCCATTTTTTGAGCTGTGTTTATGTGTAACACTGAATCTAGTACATATTTCATCAAAGGAAAAATTGTTGAGAAAATGTAAAGAGGAATATGTTATCTTTTAGATTTGAAGGGGACGGGGGACGGAGGGACGGGGGCTTCGGTTTTCCTTCTTCTGAAATGATGTCTCCTTTAAGATGACGGATGAACTTAGTGCTTGGATTTGCGTTTGTCTAGATCTGTCAGTCCGATGTCGTATGAAAAGTAATAAAGTAAAGTAAATTATAAATACAGACTTCCAAAAATGATTCCCGTATATAACATTTTATGATTAAAATAAGTAAGTAGTGTGATATCCATCAACGCACATAGGTCAGCGCGTTGGAACTTATTAACCCCTTTTATTGTTAGAGTCCTGTGCCCAACGGAACACTTGTGAAGGGCTAGCCGTAAGCAAGCCACTATAGTGCAAAGGACGCGGCCAAACTAGTTTAAGTGTATGTTTATTTGCATTTTTATCATGATTAACAAATCATGTATATAAAACTAAATTTATTTTATGAGAATTATTAATTTTTCATACAACAATCTTGTAGTGAAAAGTCTTGTATTTTTTATAAAGTCGAATCTTATGTATTTGAAGACAATTTTCTAGTTTACCAATATTAGATTAAAGTATTTTTACTCAAATAATTCTTTGAATATATTCATGCCCAGTTGTGGGGTATAAAAATATTTTAGTCATTAAACTGTCCTATATCCACATCGTCTGTGGTCACTTTACTCCAAAAGGAAGCCCACCTACTTGTTTAATGTAATATTTTTAATATATGCCGCTTGTTGTGACGTGTGATTTATTAGACTCAAGTTGACTGCTATTATAGGCTATTGGATATAATAAGTAACAGCACTAATTAGTAAAACATTAGTATTAATTTATTAGTAATTATTAATGTATTAATATGTGTGACATTAGCTGTCCGCACCGCACAGCGAACCGCACCGCATCGCACCGCACCGCGCCGCGGTACACTGACACAGAATGTCTAGTGTTTGAGAGTAGTGTTGGGTGTAGTAGTAAAAAGCTTCTTATGGCTTTTCCATGGTATAACAATGTCCGAATACATCGTCATATATTTCAAAATGTGAGTATTAAAGAGATGCTTTAAATGCGCTTTCTACACTCATAGCCGCACAGTAGGATTCTCTCCTGTGTCGTGGGTGCCATGGACACACGTAGACGAATACACAAACACCCAGACCCAGAACAGCAATCTAAATTCATCATTCAGATAACTGTCTGGCAGGGGATTGAACGCGGGGCCCACTGAGTGGCAGGCCGGGATAGTAACTGCTTGGTCACGCGGGTCGTCGATTTACATCATTAGTGCATTATTGCGTCATTAGTGCTGATATATATAAGTGTTGTATCAATTAAACAGTTAAATCGAGTTGTGTGCTTGAACGATTTCATGAAGGTCGAAACGTTTATTCGACGATAATTGAATCTCCGATTTACCGAGTCGTAGAGCGATTTTTTAATTTTGTGCACCTTGAAAGGTGGTAGAACCCTTTGTGGTTCGACTCCGGCGGCACCACCGCCACACCTATTTCTACCTAATAACAGCAGTTTAAAGCGCTGCTGTGTTTTGGTTTGAAGGGTGCGGTAAG
>DWPW01000253.1:0-12791 GCA_018252015.1 Astraptes brevicauda
CATAACCTGAAGTCACTCCCAAGGCTTCAGTGTACCTTTTGAAGGTTTCCACCTCGTTAAAAAAAAAAAAAAAAAAAGCTCAAGCTTCAGATACTCCAGGATCTAGGATGGTTTGGTGTTAAACTAGTGATTAGTAGCTCTGTGTCAGATTTTTTCAACCCACCCATAAAACCTTCGATTAGCTGAACGTATTATCCGAAGTATGCGTGTTTAGGCACTACGGGTCACCAATCCAATTTCGGCTGCGCTCGGCGTTGCTTAACTACAACGATTGGTTACGATCTACAATTATCGCGGGTACCGCGCTCTTTCACCGTAAATTCGTCTCTCTCTTTCTCTCTCTATAGACAGCTAATAATCTAGTAACCTGGTATACATGGAGATCAAAACTGTCTGTCTCTTCCAGATTTCATCTTGTGTCGTAGATGACCCATAATATCAGCATCAATCTCTGTACAACTGGGTTGCTTTGTGATTCTACTGTGGAGATAAGACGGTAGAACATTTTGTGGTTTTTGACTCCGGCGGCACCACCGCGACACCTGTTTCTGCCTTATAACAGCAATGAGAAGCGTTGCTATGTTTTAGTCTGAGGCGTGTGGTAAGGGAGACATACTCATTCGAGGCGTTCCAACTTAGTCATCAGGCGTAGCAACGCATCTGTGACCGACCTGAGGTAGGATTGTGATCCATTCTGGGGTTGATTACAGATGTTCATGGGCGGCAGAGACCATTTACCATCAGATGGGATGCATGGTCGTTAGCTACTTTCGTAACATACAAAAGGAAAAGTTACCGTCGCCACACGTATACCAGTAATTTTAGAAGCTGCTACATTACTATATTGAGATTTATAGTAGGTACTTCATACGAGGTGTCAACTATACAGGGATTCAACATAGGGTTTTAACCATAAGTTCAACCATACAGCAACGCAACCATTATCAACGTTAAGTAAACCTCGAAACCTATGTGGCAACACGGCTACATGCTCATTATTTTTTTAGTTTAATAAAATATCGATAGTTCACAAAATTTACTTTATACTTGTAATATTAATTTATAAGTTTTATCGTAGTACAATTTTACTAAAAGTGCCTAATATTTATTCAAAACAAATATAAGCGTCAATAAAGCCTTGAATGGGATCGTAAGCAAGACGCTTCATTCAAAAAAATTACGCGAAAACAGCGTCCTTCACGATAGTCGAATAACTTAAATACTCATATTATGTTCACAGTGAGTACACACTACAAAGGTCTACGCGTACTATAAAGCTCTGTGCACACGTAGACAACAATAACAAGCATTGTTAGCAAGATTCCCGCCGATTCATCGGCGTTTTCGCACAAAAACCCAATTTTCGGTACGTCCTTAAATAAAACAAGTTGTAACAGTGGCTTTTATTATTCTGTGACGGAATAATCGATAACATTCGTTCTTGTATCGAGCGACGAATAACTTGCAGCTGCACAAAGGGATTAGGAAAAAAGTGCTAAAATACATAAAATAAGGTTAAATTCAAACGTAAATCACATAAAATCGTATAAATTGTGTATAATAAAGGAAAACGTAAGCGTAACGTGCTACGTACGAACCTACCTACGCTTCCATCGGACGGCGTCAGGGCACACGCGCACAGAACCAATCCCACTCGGATCACTTAAATGGATCACGGTAACACTGTATCGAGTAAAAAACTAGTTTAATTGTTAGATTATGTAATTGAGTTATGTTTTTAGACGCATGGCGCGAGTGGAACGCGCTGGAGACGACTGCAGGCAGAATGGCGGCGGAGTGCGCGCGCAGCCCGCCCTACGTTAAGCCGGAATTCCGATAATGTGGGCGCTCGGATACCAATGTTTTAAAGACATAAACACGTTACGACTTACGTTTATAGAAATGGCATTATTTAAATATACAATTCTATTGAGGGGCTTATAACGAAATGAATGTTAATGTTACGCTTTTAATACGCTTCAAATATAAATGTAAAGACATAGTTTTCTTATACACTCGTATTTTCATTTTGTTAGGGACCTGAAAATTTGTTTTTTCAAAGCTACAAAAACGCAACCCCTTAACGTGACTGTTCCACTCTGGAATTAGGTCCTGTACAAAATTCTAAAGTTGATAACTGAAACTGATTGAAACTGATTCTAAAAGTTTCATTACGTATTACTGGAGCTTCCAGGCTTTAGATAGATAAAATAAAACCTCACCACAAAGTTCGCGGTAGACACGACTTGCGAAGACTTGCGAAGTTAACATAAAACACTTTTTAAAATAATAAAAACAACCCCTAAACGCGTCCACGAAAACAGACCTTAACCAAGACAAAAGGCTTACACTTTGTAACGTTCAGTGCTACCTTTCACCATCGACGATTTTCAGACTCATCTGTTTTCATATTCACTATCCATTGCTACTCTCCTCAATAGCTTTATCCACTTCTCGTAGCTCTCATGGTAATGTATGCGCACTATCGATTGAAAACGCCACACAAAGTTCGCAATCCAAAGGCTGCGAGTTATTGAGAAAAAATTGTTGATTTTCGCGAACAAAATCCCCTATTCAGAAGTGCAGTAAGAAATCAAGTACTTAGGGGAGGCTCGATAGAAACATAAATATAGGTATTACGAGGGTCGTTTAATAGGGTGCTAGCTTAAGAAATGTTTTACGGGACGGATTTTTGCAACTTTGTGAGTAGATGTCGCGTGCACCCTTGGCGTGATTTGTATGCGAATACTTTTTATGCACCAGTTATAAACTTTTCCAAACAAGCACTTGCCTTAATAATGAACAACTATTGGTGATCCATTAACCGCGTTTATGACTTTAGTTTGAAGAGTTTTTGAAGATGTTAAACGTAGTGCTTAAAGTGTCACTTTTTCGGAGTTTCAGTTGCATTACTTATAAAAATATTTTACAAAATTTGCTTTGAGATACAAAGATCAAAATACCAATACACCATAAATTAGATATACACTATAAATAATATTGTTACTGATGAAACTATAAATTAAAACAATTAATTATATAATATTCAATTTTGAATGTCTTCTAAAAATAATTGTGTTTATATCATTTTATTATTTGGAATGTAAAAATATATTACTACAACTTATTGTATGCCCACCTGTGGCGAGAATATGGAGGATAACAAAACCCTGTTAACTTTATGTTGTACCCATTTTCTACAACCAAAAATAATTTGATTTGATTTGATAGTCTATTTTGGACACAGCCACAAATCAGTAATTAGCTACAGTCACTGTGCTATTAAATGGCCACAGTTAATAAATAACATAATCCTGCCAGGCCAGGATCTAAGGGGTGCACCCCGGGCACCAGTATCAAGAGACGCCAAACTTTAAGCTGTTGACCTGTTTTTTTAGCCGTTACATAGACACCTTTTTAAATTGACATTTATTCTGCGCTCACTTAATTAAGAGAGGAAGCGCTGGAACCTGCTACGCATCGTGTCCCATTTAATATCGTAGTGCCCGTCAACCCATTATTATACAACTGCAGAGACCGAGTCTCCGACCGAGCCAAGTGCAAATACCGTAGCTTCCTTCTACGATATCACGTAATGATCCTCTCAGTGCGTAGAGCGACTTCTCCAAAGCAATTTCGTTTTGTTGTCATACTAGCAAGCGTAGACGCTTAGACCCATCAGGTATCAACCACAAATAATTTTATTTCTCATGCCGATGGAGTTTAACAAACAGGTCATGTTTATTTCAGGCTCCAAATTGGAACAAGCGATCGAAGTTCCCCGAGACCAAACTTGCGAACTTGGGCATGTTTCAAGATACTCAAACTCGAATGTAATTATTTTCTCAGGAGAATTCATTTGCGAAATAAAATAATAAGGTTATGCCAAGGTTAAGCCAAGTAAAATAACAAGGTACCTTTAGGATACCTATTTGTATGTTGTATTACGCTATTGAGAACTGATAGTTTATGACATGTAGCTTTTGTGGTTCGACTGCGGACACACGACAGCTACATTTATTCTTGCCTAATAACAGCAATGTTAAGCGCTGCTGTGATCTGGAGAGTATGATAATGAAGACTTACTTATCCGAGGCGTTCCAAGTTAGTCCTTAGGGGTAGCAACGCATTTATTGTCAACCTCATGTAGGACTCCAATTTTTTCTGGGGTTGATTACATATATCCATGAGCGTCTGTGGAGACTTACCATCAGATAGTCCTTCTGATGGTAAGAGGCCATTGTTGCTACACATTCGCGTTTGGTACTGATAAATTTTATAAAAAAAATGTAAATAACTTACATTAACGTACCCTGAAGAAGTCGCGGGCAAAACCAAGTACCTACTCGAATCTTACACATCTGCAGAACGTTAAACTTTTTATTACATCGTAATAAACCTTAGTAATTACGAACGCAGCCTAAAGAAGCCACCTCAAATATAATGAAGGTAATTATTCTGTCACTTCCGTTAAACTACAAACAACGGTAATCCGACCCGGAATTATTATTTTCGTCCCTTAATTATACGAATTAAGGCGACTTTCAACTTCGTATTTCCGAGCTTAAGTAATGATACAGTAAATTGTTTTCGGACCATCAACGACAATTTTCGCACGAAAAAAGTATTGTCACATTATTATTTATCCTCCAGCAGTCCAGACATTTTTAACATGCTTTTATTACTTTCAGATGTATGCCTGTACATAACGGAAACCTTGAACTTGAATTTAACCGGCTTAGAAACGTTGGATTGATGCAATAATATGAAAAAACGAAGCAAAATAAACATAAACTAAAAAATAAACTAATGTGATGCATGGTGTCAAATATATCGAAAAACACCCCACACTTTTTATACAATAGTTACTTTTAAGTTTTTAGTTTGCATTTGACAAACCGTGTTTTTTACTTTTTTGACTATTATTTATTTACGGTGAGAATTAAAGTCCGGTTTCCCCTGTAAATGACAAAAGCTACACTCAAACTTAAAGCCAGGAGCGTATTTAGGTTATTTAAATATCACAACGCAATGATTTATTGTTTTTATATACTCTATTAATGTTTTAGTACTAATCGATCGTAGTATCGAAATAATTATAGCGTAATATTCAGATTTTTTTAAAAAGTACTGAGTTCCAGTTGAGTGCTACGCGATTTCAAATAGAAAGGACGCGGGGCTCCAAGAGGGAGCTAAATTATCTAAATACGCTCCGGGCTTTAAGTACCCATTACTTTATTTTTTAGTTTGTATTTATTTTGTTTCGTTTTTTTCATATTATTTCATCAATTCATCGTTTCTAAGCCGGTCAAATTCACGGGGCTCCAGGAGGGAGCCCCGCGTATTATGAAAAAATCCCACACGTTTACCACTAACTGGTAGGTACCACTCTCTACAGACCTCATTTAATGCTGCAGTAAGCCCCAATCCTACGTCTATTGTGCACATGTCTATGCCCAGCAATGGGATATAAAAAATGTCACAGTCGAGTAAGTTTTTAAAGTGGCTGCTCATCTTTTTAAGTTGTCTTATTTAAATTTAAGAAAGACAATGTATAGAAACTCAAATGGTCGTAATTGTAAAAAATACTTTCATTTAAATAAATATTTGTCGCTGCATAAATTCAAACATTCAGATCGAACAAAGACCGATGCAGCATTCCATTTTAATACAATTAGGCATCTGAAACCGTCCGCGTGTCCCGGAATAAACGGCTTTGAGCGGTTAATTTGAAATAATCGGGATTATAGTCCGCCCTTTGTTTCTGCTATTTCGATACTAACAACTGGTGGCTATGTCCACGTTGGAATACAGGACAATCGGATTGTATTTTAAGTGATGGGATATATTGTAAATTATTGCAATAGTCAGATATTTTTATTTTATTAATTTGGCATTTTTATGAACGAATGAGCACAATAAATTATAACTTTTTTGAAAAAGCAACGAGCGTACATGCTAACGTCTATATCGTCTATATCGGTATATACTGCCCCTAAGGAAATAAAATTAAGGAACTCATTGCAGTCCAGTCTCAAACCAGAACAACTTTTTTTAATTAATCGATTTGTACGAACTTATTTAAGCTGTGAGGATAGTTATGCTTTACATCGAGTTGGTGGTGCATCGTAGGACCACGATTAGATACGGTATTAGGACTCAGACCCCGAATATAGGTAGAATCTACAATTTCACTTGCGATCTTGTATATCACAGGACACGGTTACCTACAAGTAAAAGCAAATTTCTGATATTCCTGCCAAATCACTTATGAACAGTGAACACCATAATAACTTACATTATTACATGCCGCGTATGTGTAACGATGTCATCATAATGGCAACCCCAAGAACCACATTCAAATATTAAATGGGCCCATGGACCATGGACTTCTTGATGTTCTCGATTTTCACTTCACATTGTTACTACTGGTTTTCAATTTAATTCATTAACAACTTGTCTCATTAACGACTTATTTTCATTAGTGTTTTTCTGATTTCTAAAAGCAAACAACAAACAAAAAAACACTAACTGAAACTCCTACGAAGAATAGACGTCCTACCATAAACATTTTTGTCACCACACTATTGTGTATTAATAGGTAGATGCAAAAATATTTAATCCTGCTACTCATCAAACGCTTTCTCTTTTGAGTATTTATGAATTCCAAAAAATATACATATATGAATATTTTATATGCATGATTTTGGAAAAATAAAATCATATTTTATGGCAACTTACGGGGCATCCCAGGAGATGCGACAGGGCAGAAATATTTACATTATTTACTTCTAAAAAGTGGGCACGGGTATAAGCAAACCAACTATGTTAATAAATATGATAATATACATGCCGATTTATGATGCCGATAAACTTACAATGAAACGACTATCTTAGTTCTCAGGAGTAGCAAGGCATTTGTAATTGAATAAACCTCTGTTCTATATGAAGTTGGTTACAGATATTCATGGGCGGCAGTGACTACTTACCATCACGTAAACTACTGTTTCAAATGGCTTCACAGATAGAGTCATGGCCACTTCTAAAACTGACGTAGAAATGTATACCCTATTCCCTTAAACTTTTTGTTTTTGTTTTCGAAGAGAAAACCTTCAAAAGTTACCCGACGCCGTGGGAGCGATGCAGCGTTATGTGGGATTTTTACCGCATTAAAACGCCCGCGGTCGCCGTCCTCAGCGCTACGACGAGGACTCCGGGATCTCCATCGGAAGGCAACCGGATTCCTCCGAGCGCGATGCCCCATCGGGCTCTGTCCCGGTGAGTGTAATGAACTCACCGCAACGTCTGGTATTTACGACGGTATGTGACCACACATGGCGCCGTCCTACACGAATGCCCTGGATGGACGGTAGATGGACGAGCTCCCACTCTCGCCGCCCGCAACCCTGGTAGCCCCTTTTAGTCGCCTCCAAGACCGACGAAGATCGGACTACCGTAGCGCTATCCGCTTTACCTAGGCGCTTAACAGTGACGTGTCACTGGACCAAAACTAAATCCACAATCAAATCGGTCGATTAAATTGAATAGTGTGGACGAACCTTTAAAAGCGTGGAAGCTATAATACTAAATACTAAATAATTATTTCTTAAACTGAGCGTTAGATGGAATAGGCTTGATATCAGTGTTCCAAGATTACTTTAATTTAGAAAATGGTAAAAAGCAATTCCGTAATCCGTAGATAAATTTTATTGCAGATACCGTTACTTTAGTTTAGAACCGAAGTGTTATTGTCACTAAGACATTTTGTGATTGTGACACTGACATCCATATGTTACATGCGTTGACATCTTTGACAATTTAATTCCTAACCTCTAATTTTTGTGCTTATATTTATTTTCAACGAAAAATGATATAAATTTATCCAAATCGTAGCTATGACTACTCAGTATAAGAAATTTACAAGGTTAATAGCGAAGTGGCCCGTGGACAACTCGAAAGCCGAAAGGTAAATTTTTACGCATTAATATTGTTTGTACTTTACCTAATTGTTACTATTTCGTATTTAATTGATTTTATGTTGCAATATCTATATTAAATACATTTAGACAAACCATTTGTTTTTACAACGAATTACAATAATTATCGCTTAACATTACAAATAATTTGCTTGTTTTATTTCGCATTAATTAAAGGTAAGACAGATTGTAAACAAATATTTGTTCTATTATTAGAAAATTAATTACATGCATCTATTAACATTGTTTCTGTGATTCAAGTGCGTTGAAGGTCATGTTCAAGCCACGCCAAATATGATGTAATTAAAATTACATAAGAATCAACCTATTATAGACCCATCACTAGATGTGAAGCTCGACTCAGTTTGAGAAGAGTTTAAGCTCTCAAACTTATTCCGACCTCTTTGATATCTTTTATTTATTTTATTTTTTATGTTGTGGAAGTAGCAAGCGAAAATGCAGCCTACTTGATGGTAAGTGGCCACTGCTGCCCAAGGACATCTGTAATCAACCCCAGATAAGATCACAGTCTAACCTAAGGCCACATATGTGTTGTTACCCCTGAGGCCTAAGTGGAAATTCTTTGAATAAGTATGTCTCCCTTACCAAACCCATCAAACCAGAACACAGCAGTGCTGAACACTGCAGTTATAAGGCAGTAATAGGCGTGGCAGTGGTGCCGCCATAGTCGAACCATAAAGAGTTCTACTACCTTTATTTTCTAGAACTCTCCAAAATTGTAAATTACTACTCTTGGGAACTCAGTTGATGCAAAAAGAAAAATTCTATTACTATAATTTGTCTCTAAAGTAAAATTTAAGTTCATAAAATCAACCATTTTAAATACAGCCACCTTATAAACATTTTCAACTCCCCAATTTCCTTTACACTTTCCACCATCTCCTTGTATGCCTCCAGTGCCTACATTGGGAGACTGACCAAGTGAGATTTCATGAATGTTATTTAGAAAATATTAGTATTTGTTAGAAAACTCAGGTGTGTAGGTTCTTTATATGACATTTATTTGTCAATGTTGTAGCAACTTAATTAATACAAGAACTCTGTTTCAATACTGACATGACTTTGATAAATTGTAAATATGTTCCTAAGATTTCAAAACTATATAACCAATATCCCAAAAAAGCATAAGTCACAATTTGTCATAGTTTAATTATTAGTATCTTTTCCAGAGACCTCGGCAAATTTATTCGGGATAAAGTAAAAGCAGCTTTCGAAACAAATAATAAGAACGATTTGAATACTGAATTCTGTAACCAACAGTACGTGTCACTGAATAAAATAGCAGACAACCATTACAAGAATAAGTATAAAAGAACAAATACAAGTACTGCCACTGGTCTTAGCACTGAAGAGTGCAACGTCATATTATCCACTGAAGTACTTGATTATTTAAAGGAAGAAAATAAAGGGTTCTTTAGAAAAATCTTCAATAAAGACTAAAAATGATTTTAAGACAATTTAAACGAATCAACATTTTGTACAAAAGAACAATGGCAACAGAGGCTGGTAAATACAAAGATCACACGCCAGTTTTACTGAATGAGGTTATCAAACATCTGAAGCCTGATGATGGTGATGTATTCATAGATATGACATTTGGAGCCGGTGGCCATTCACGGAAAATACTTGAAAGTGCTGATTGCAAACTCATTACCTTAGATAGAGATCCCATCGCTTATGACAAAGCACGAAAACTAGCAGAGGAATATCCCAACAGAGTCACACCATTACTAGGCAAGTTTAGTGACTTGCCATCCCTTTTAAAAGAAAAAGGTGTGAGACAATCCACAATTGATGGGATTCTATTTGATTTTGGTTGTTCATCTATGCAAATGGATAGCAGTGAGCGTGGATTCTCGGTTAGTAAAAACGGTTACTTGGACATGAGGATGGATGCAGAACGAGATCCTAATCAAATTACCGCGAGAGATGTTTTAGCGACAGCAAATGAGAACGAACTTTACAAGATATTCAAGATATATGGCGAAGAAAAGAAAGCGGCGAAAATCGCACAAACGATTATTCAAGCTAGATATATGATCAAAAATATAGACACTACTCATGAATTAGTTGATATTGTTGATTCATGCTGTCCAGATGAATTCAGATTAGACAAATTACAGAGACCACAATCAAATGCAACAAAAGTATTTCAAGCTTTACGCATTTTCGTTAACAACGAGCTGAATGAATTAAATTATGGGATGGTTTTAGCTAAATATTACCTAAAACTCAATGGAAGACTTGTCACTATTTGCTTTCATTCCCTAGAAGACACGATCGTGAAACGTCATATAGCTGGTAACGTAGTCAATGAAGTTGCTAACCCGGTCCCCTTAAGGTACCTTAGCCCTTTACTAGTCCAGGATCAAGATACAATAAATCAGTTCCTTGACACCCCTTGGAAAGCAGTCAACAAGCATGTGGAGGTCCCATCTGAGGAGGAAGTTGAAAGGAACCCAAGGAGCAGGAGTGCAAGATTAAGAGCTGCAATCAAGATAAAATAGAAAGAAAATAAAGTAGTTGTCTCTGAAGTGATGTCAAAATTAGATGAAGCTGAGATTCCTGCTAGAGTTGGGTTCTTGTACCTACTATAATAAACAAAATGAAAATGTACTTGTTTTTGCCGAATGTTTATTTGTAACTACAAAATTAAAGCACCCTATTTTTCGAAATATTTGCTAAGATTGGCTCTTTCGATGTGTCTCTTTAGTAGTCAACTTGTTGTCAAAGTTAATTTTATTAAATTTCAAATGTATTATCAGTGTATAATAAATGTACAAAATAAAAATAGATGTGTAGTAAACAATTGCTTTGATTAAAGCGCGCCGCCAGCTGATAAGAGCTTCATGATGCTTCTAATATATATTCTGTATTAGACAATACAAGTATGGGTTGGCAAACATTAGGCATTTAAAGCATTAAAAAGAAGCTCACAAATGTGTTTGAAGTATACTAAAGTTTTGTTGAACTCAGAGTTTATGATGTAAGAAATATTTTATTGATCATCTTACTGTATTAGTGTGATATATTAAATTAATCCGTAAGAATCATTCTATTAAAATATCTTCAAATACTTTTAATGTACACAAAGTCGACATGAGAAAGCCTTGCCCATGTGTGCCGGTTTTCCGTTCATATTTTGAATCATATAAACTAAAATACTTTTTGTAATTGAAACCAGGGATGTAACGGAGGTAATTTTATCGGAACCGAAGTCAGAGTCGCAGTTTTTAAATTTGATCTATCGAAGTCTGAGTCGAAAACATGTCAGAAATCAGAAATTGTAAAAAAAATGTGTTAGTAATAATTTTAATGCGTATTTCGCTTTTAGTTTAAAAAAAATTATGATATTTTATTTCGGTCATTTATTAAAAAAAACTTCAAATGAAGTAGCATTGATTATATTTGATTAATTGATATTATGTTTCAACAACATATAAAATTAAATTAAATGATTTGACCGCAACCTCCGATTAAAACTTCCGATTTAAATGTTTCGGAACCGAAGTCATAATAACAATCGGAAGTTCCGACTTATCGGAGTCCGAGGCGAAGCTCCGTAAAAACCCTGGTTGAAACAACACTTTATCATAAATATTTAAATCGAAAATAGCAAGGACTCCAAATTTTATATTTTATGACCTCCAGATTTATACTACAGATTCATTCAAGAATGGGTAGTTTGTTTTGCTTATTCTACACCGTCGATTCAAAGTAATGATGTGTGGTTATCGAAGATAAGCTTATTTAGTCTAGTTTAATACTAAGTAACATTGATATAAATTACGAAATTTTTCGTAATAACTTGGTAACAAAAAAAAACAATATTATTTAACTCATATTGTCAAGTTCAACAGTTTTTTGTACATTTAAGATTAATGACTGTCTAGTACAGTTTTCATCTATTGAACCCCAATAGTGACATCTTTAAACGGTATTTTTTACTTTGATATAGTTACAGCCGTTTGCTAGAAAATATACTTTAAATCAGTAAGGGCATGAAGCGCACGACGCGGTGAATACCTATGCCATGCGTGGAGGGAGGTCCTATATCGGCTGTTTGACTGGGGCTCTAGGGTGGGTAATGGGAAATCACTAACGATGGAGTAATCATTACTATACATATTTCAAATTACATAATTTGAAATGAGACTTGGACACAAATAAAATACATTTTAATATTATGCAGACTCTTTTATTACTTCAACTTCCATTTCGTAACCGACATGGTAATTAAAACTAATTTCACACTATATTAGTAACATTTCCAACATTTTGAACCTTATTCATACATCTCTTTCCATCTCTTTTAGTCGCATAAAGAGTATTTTTAAGTAAGTGTATTGATATTTAAATATTTGCAATAATGAAATATATTTAATTTATCTTAACAAGAGTAAGGAAGAACATCTTTTTTTTTCTTTTTTTCTTGAGACGAGATATATTTCAAGTCTTGATAGCAAATAGATTTATGGCTTTATTAATATTATACATACTTTTATCAGTAGTGCCCATAATACAATATAAATATATGAATAATATCTGATAGTGACACCTAAATGTAGAATAACGAATTTGCTGCTGCACTAGTATCTTTTAAAAATATCCATGATACTCTCATTAACAGTATAATGACATAAATTATAATACATTTGTTTAAACGAAAGAACAACTGACTTACAACTTCAATGGTTACTTAACAAAATCAATGGCTACAATCAAAATATAAATATTTTTCTTTTGAAAACATGGACCACACCTTATAAATCTCATTCAAAAATTGTTTTAAAA
>DWPW01000254.1:0-12786 GCA_018252015.1 Astraptes brevicauda
TACCAATTCGCACTTGGCCAGCGCGGTGGACTATGGCCTACACCCCTCTCACTCTGAGAGGAGACCCATGCCCAGCAATGGACAATAATGGGTTGACGACGGCAATATTTTGAACGGAAATCGTTAGTATGATTAATATATAATATATTTTCAATTTATTTCTTATAAACAACAAAATTGGTAATATGAGCCGTTGAAATACAAAATCGGAATATTGTAACTAATATAATTATCGTAATTTTCATGATGTTTATTGTAATTAACATGATATTTGACGTGATGAGAACCATTAAATGTTAATTTATTTTGCTAAATGATGTTGAATTTATAAGTAGATTAAATTGTTGACAATTTCCGGTACCTATTAGTTCAGCAAGTTGTATTAAATGAATTTTATAAATTTTAACGTATTTTTAACAATATTGTAATTTAGTATTATATTGTTACTAGCTGATCCCCGCGGTTGTACCCGCGCTAAAGAAGCAAAAAGGCATACATTAATATCTGCCTAACAGCAACTGACATTTCCGCCCTCGACGGCGGGCGCGTGTACATGGAGCGCGCGCTATTGCTTTTTTCAAAAATTAAAGAAGCCTAAGTTACGCCTTAGATCTTTGGCTATCTCTCAGTGAAAGTCCCGTCAAAATTGACCCAGCGGTTTAAAGGTTTACTTCAGCCAAACAGACAGGCAAAATTTTTTATACTGAATTTTTGTTTCTTATGCATTTTGCATGTAAAAAGTACATGCATTTAGTAAAAAAATGTTATTTTGATATTACATACAGAGCCTTCAATTTTATTTATTTGCATAGATAATCGTCACAAAATAATAGGTCCATTTAATCAGATGCCATCTTAATGTCACTAAACTTTAATACTAACTTTGTGGAAACGTATTTACACATGATAGGAAAGTCGAATATTTTTAGACATACAATTATGAAATTATTTGTGTACAAGATCAATTAGTAGAATATATATGAATCGCATTACCAATTAGATTTCAATCAAAATGTATCCAGATACTTTTTATCCTAGATCAAATTGTACCGTACTATTTCAATATAATGCTGCATCAGTCGTCTTTTATAAAGTTAACAGCTTATTTGACAATATTGATATGCTTCTTCAAAACTTTAGAAACAAAGCAAAATCGATCAGTATTCCAATAATCGAAACTTTGAACTACTGATGACGAATTTTTATTGTTTTTAGGTTTTAAAATTCTAAGTTACATACATCCATCTTCATAAACCTTATAATAAAAGTCTACCCCACGGGAACCGTACATTTTTCCGGGGAAAAAGTCGCTAATGTCATTATCTGACCCTGCAACTACCCCGATATGCAAGTCATGTTAAAGAATCGATACTAATAAAAAAAACTATCCCACAGGAACCGTACATTTTCCCGGATAAAAGTAACCTCCTAATCTAATAATCTATCCCTATGCAAAGTTTCATTCAGATCTATACGGCCATTCTGAAGTTATAGAGTAAAGAACATCCATCCGTCCATCCATCAATCCATCCTCACAAATTTTCAGCGTTATAATATTAGAAACATAAAATGTGCCAAAATAGGTCTATTAAATTGCGACCAATGTATAAGCCATTCCGAGTTATTATTAATGTTGATTATTAATAATATTTATTAATATTGTTTATGTGGTTAGTTATTCCACAGACATTGAAATAGATGTAAAGTATATTCCTTCGTACTTAACGTGCTACAAAATAATTACCATGATGGTGGAGCTATGGTGACATGTACTACGAAGGTGCTAGAACCCTTTGGGGATTGACCCTGGTGGCACTACCGTCACACTTATTTCTTTATAACAGCAGTATTTCGCTCTGCTGTGTTCTGGTATGAAGGGTGCCGTAAGGCAGACATACTTATCCGACGCGTTCCAACCTATACCTCAGACGCAGCATTGCATCTGCTGCGGTCAACCTTAGGTGGGATTTTGATCTTATCTGACGTTGATAACAGTCCATGTGTGGCGGTGGCCACTTACACCAGGTATACTGTTTTCTCGTTTGCGTCTTCCAAACTATAAACAAAAGAAGTGTGCACCGCTGTACCAGTAAAAATTGAACAACGCTCACCTCATTTTCATGCAACCTGTGCACAGTGTGAACCCGGATCTGGAACATCCAGGCCTGGCCCAGCACCGCCACGGATCCGGTGAGCAGCAACGGCATGCTGTACCGGAACTGCCAGGCCAGGTTCATGAGGAACAGGAATAGACTCTTACGACCCGCTGTCATCGCTCTGAAACTTTAAACTTTCTTATCAGCTTCTCATTTTAACATCGAAGTTTAGAGATTTAAGTTACGCCAAAGCTCAGTTATATTGTTAGGAAAGTAAATAAGCGAAAAGTATGATATGATTAAATAGTCTGTTGTCGAATAAAATTTATATTTATATCTTTGAAAATTGTATTATCTATCTAAGTATACCTATTTGGTTGTCTGCGCTTACAAGGCTAACGCTGGCTAAACTTTAAGAGATTCAATAAAACAATGTATTAGAAAATTGTAGAACTTACAAAGCCCCTTTAGAAAAGTCCGCAAGAACATATGTCTACTTTTAACATTTATTCATAAATGCATGGTGTCAAATATATCAAAAAGTACCCAACGATTTTTTACAACAATTATTTTTCACTTTTTAGTTTGTTTAATCACAAAAGCATGTTTTTCAGTTTTTAAACCATTATTTTATATGATTGCATTGCTCCTTTGAATTAATCCGACGTAAGTCGATCAAAATGACGTTCAAAGTTCTCGTTACATATAAATGTACAAACATACAACCGAAACTAATAAATGTTAAAAACCAATGCTATCTACATATTTATGTGTTTTCAATGAATACGTAAATAGACTTAATTTTTTTGTCATTAATACTAAATATTAATCCTTATCCAAATAAATTAACACCTAATATAGGTGAACTTTGCTTTTTATAGCATGTTATTTAAATGAATACATACTTTAAAAGATATTACGAGTATAACATTTTGCGGGATCAATAAATTAAGCGCGAAACTGCTGCTGCTATGGAATTAGCTGTAGTATCTATTTGTTTCATATCGTATCAAATTCAAACTACTAAATTTAATTTAAAGGCACTCAGACTTCATTGTAGTCATTGCAATTAAGATATATGTATGTTAAATCTTTTTACCGCAGATAGAACTGCGAGCAACAACTAGCAGAGTATAATTGTAAATTAAGTCAGTAGACTACTTATTGTAACTTTCGGGTTCTCGAAACATACAGCAAAACCAAACCAAATTTTACCCCAATTTTTATATTTATATGGATTCTAATTTTTATTTCACCCTCTATGCATAGGTAGATTGTCATAATACCGATATTATTTCGTAATTATTATACAAATTGTGCAATACATCATTACATTTCACATTGTGATGTAATCAGCTGTAATTAAGCTTGTAATAAATCTTGAGGAAACTAACCTGACCGCGAGTCACTTTTTCTGTCTGTACTGAAAATTTCAGACTCGGTCCCTAGCCAAATAAAGCTAAAAGTCTAAGAGAATTTTAAATTTTGTTCTGGGTTAGTGTAGTGTGCTCAGAAACTCGTCAAGAGATGGCGGCACTAGTACTCTGAGTGATAAGATCTCCCTTTACCAAAATAAATGACAGTCATGACACGTTATACTATATACATATATATATATATCAGTCAGTCAGAGGTTGTATAGAAGGCGTATACTTATACGCCCCTACAATTGAAGCCACAGAAACAGAGTTAACCACTTTCTACGACCAAATAGAAAATGCTCGAAAGCTCGCAATTGGAATAATAATATTAATGGGAGACCTAAATGCAAAAATAGGGCAAAGAAAACAATAGGAAAACACAGTAATGGGTCCATATTGTTATGGAAAAAGAAATAGAGGCGAAAAACTAGTACAATATGCAAAACAATTTCTCAATTATCAATACATTATTTAACAAAAAAAATTAAAAATCTTGTGGACTTGGCCTTCTCCTGATAGGAAAAATAAAAACCAAATTGATTACATCCTAAGCGACTGTCCGAAACTATTTACAAATATAGAAGTCATAAACAACACTTTTCCTAGTGATCATAGAATTTTGAGAGGCACCATAAAAATAGACAAACAAAATAAATGCCGAAAAACCTTTAGTAATAATTAAATCTGCCATCTTAACGAGTAAAACCTTAACACTTACACAAACACAGTAAGGAAGAAAATAAAAGAATTATATTGGAATAACAACGATAACGTAGAGTCCTACTACTCAAAAATAGGGACATGTATACAACACAGTCTAAATATTCTAATTTCGGTAAAACCAAGAAAACACATATTATCTAAAGAAACTAAAAATACACTTATAAAACGTAAAGAGGTATACAATAAACCGACGAAAAATAAGGAAGAGAGAAATATTCTTACAAAGCTAAAACATCAAACAAATTATTAAAAAGTGACTATGAAAATTACAGAATGCGAATTATTGAATACAACGTAATAAACAACGGAAGCCAAAAAAGAACATATAAAAAATAAATACTGAAAAAAAGTGGATACCAGTATTAACAACAGAACATAATACAGGAAAATATCAATTACAAGCTCGAAAAGATTTAATAAATATAGCTACAACATTTTATAAAAAAATATACGAAGATAAAAACTCCATCAGTAGTAAAAATAAGTATGAAAAATTAACTCAAAGTTTTGAAAGAATTAGACCATTTAACAGTAATGAAATTCTAAAAAGTCTAGAAAAATTGAAAAGTGAAAAAAGCCCTGGTCCAGATGGTATCTCAAATGAAGCCTTAAAATTTGGAAAGTCACTACTAATACACCCTCACTACTTTATTCAACAAAATACTAGAAACTCAGGAAATACCAGAAAAATGGGCCGAATAATGAATAACTATTATATACAAGAAAGGAGATCCCGCGGACATAAACAACTATCGACCTATCAGCCTAATCTCAACGATATACAAACTGTTTGCAATGTGCCTTGAAAAGAGAATAGGTATAACAATAGAGAAGAGTCACCCCGTAGAACAAGCCGGTTGCCGCCAGGGCTACTCTATAATCGACCATATCCATACTCTGGAGCAAATTGTGGAAAAACACCAAGAATTTAAATAGCCACTCTATCTTGCTTATATAGACTATAAGAAAGCGTTTGACTCTATATCTCACAAGAGCATTTGGAAAGCACTAGAGTACCAGAGTATCCCAAATACATATATTAACATAATAAAAGACATATACAAAAAAAGCACAAACCGTATTAAACTAGACAAACTAGGTCCAAAAAAATACGAAGAGGTATCAAACAAGGTGACCCATTATCGGCTAAACTGTTCATAGCGGTATTACAAAACATTATGAAAGACTTAGATTGGGATAAAAAGGGAATAAAAATAAGTGGGAAATTTCTTAGTAACCTCGGGTTTGCAGACGACATCGCTCTATTTTCGAAAACATCAAAAGAAATAGAAGAAATGATAAAAGAGCTAATTAAAGTAAATGAAAATACAGGCCTAGAATTGAACATCTCGAAAACTAAAGTAGCTACAAATAGTGTGAAAGCCCCTATACTAATTAACCTAATACCGATTAAGTACGTAGATACCTATATATACCTTGGCAAACAAATATCCTTCAAAAATTCAAGACATAAAGACGATCTGGACCGACGAATCAACCTTACATGGAAGAAATATTGGAGTCTAAAAGAAATATTTAAATCAAAAATATCACTAAAGATAAAATAATGGACTCATGTTTACTGACATGTCTGACATACGGCGCTCAAACTTGGATCTATAATAATGCGACTAAAAGAAAAATACGGTCTTGTCAACGTGCTATGGAAAGGAGCATGTTTAGTATTAAAGTTAGCAACAAACACAAGAGTAAAGATATACGAGATAAAACGCACGTAATTGATGCACAACAACACACACAACGCTTGGAATGGGCAGGACACATAGCCCGAATGCCGGAAGAAAGGTGGGCAAAGCGAGCTACCATCTGGAAAGGTCCTGACGGAAACGAGGTAGAGGTCGTCCAAAAGGTCGCTGGAGCGACGAAATACAATATATAGCAAACAAGGACTGGCTAGAGAAAGGACGGGATAGAGCGGGATGGGAACATTTGGGGGAGACTTTTATCCAAATGGGGCTTTAAATTTATTTTATTCTACTATTTCTTTACATTTTTTTGTTATACATAGGTAAGTTAAAGATAAATAAAGGCTTATTATTATATATGTGCAATCAATATCTTGAGTCCCAAAATCATTGGGCATCCAAGCTACAATAAAGAATTATACTATTAATAATTCTCTTTATGAATTTAGACATCTAATAGTAATTTGTCTGTGTACTAGTTTTAAGCAGGCTTCCAAAAAGGAGGTTCTCAATTAGACTGTATTTTTTTTATATTCACATTACTGTAACTCAATAATTCACAGGTAATATATTTAAAAATCATTATGAATGGCACTCCACTTTTACAGGTCTTACTTCTATTTTAAACATTTTTTACATATTATTTAAGGTACGGGATATTTTGAGAATAAAATTGTATGTCAAGTCGTCCCATCTACTTTTAACTGGACCTCAAATGGGGATTTAACCATCCGGGTTTTTATTTCGGTCTGGGGGCTTAGAGTAGAAGGCTGAATTTCAAATAACAAGCCAGTTGTGCAAATGTTCTATCCAGGCTATCAATTATACTATTATTTATCACCTACTAAATCGTTAATAATTTAGTAATTTTTTAATAATTAAGTAGCAACAAATCAACAATCACTAATTTTATCTTTTAATTTGGGAAAGTTACATACTAGAAAAAAGCAATGTAATTTTAAAGAAAGCTTTAAAAACGTCTAAGTTACTTTTTAAAATAATATTTTGACATTTACATGAACTAGATACATCCCATATAAAATAAACATATTTAGTCCTTACCATCAGTATGGACAATATATTAAGGATTTTTTCACGAGACCTGTACTGGTTACTAGTTTATTTACGCGGATCAGCCCGCTTGCGTCAAGTTCACTATGGTAAAGATTATTCTGTGTAAATCTGGTGTAAATCCAGATCATTAACTGAGTGCTAAAAAAATTGTAATCTGTAATTAGAATATGGAAGAACAAACATCCATCAATCGTCACAAACAACCCTTTATAATATTCGTCACAACATTCACTAAAGCATTTGTGCTGCCTACTTAAATCGGAAAAAATCCATGTATTATAAGTTTTTTTTAACTAAAATAATAATATCACACTTATGAATGTAACTCATATTAAATAAACAAACTAGAAAAATTTAAAAGTAATATTGTCATGGGGTACATTAAAAGGCAAATGTTTAATTTCAAGCATTTATTGGTAATATGAATTGCATTCATAATTTATAAATACCAAATATACATATATATTATAGGATAAATGTCTCAATATATAAATGGAATCTCTATAGGAATGTTACGTAAAAACATGTTTCTTGATTAGATAAAAATAAACATCTTAATTTATTATCTTCAAATGGAATGTGACATTTCTACATTTTTGGGTACATTTTCAATATAAAATCAGGATATTTATTTTTGTGCATTGATCTTTAAATCTTTCCGTATAAAACGGGAAATGACATAAAGATCATTATCATGTTCATTTATACTGCAAAAGTATTCATATAAGTAAAAAGATTAACCTTTCATCCTGAATCTAATCAAGAACCAGTTGTCAATGATTCAATTTTGCAAGTATTATATAAACTGCATATTAAAGATAAACACGAGTACATTTTGAGATACAATAGTAAGAAAACTACGTTAAACAGTTAGAGAGCCGATTCACATTTTTAAATGTTACTCATCATCAAAATAATCAATGTGTTCCCCGGAAGTGAACTTCCCGGAAAGTAAAACCTTTATGCACTTCTTTGCCGTCATCTCTGGCTTCAACAAAGTGCCCTGACTCTTGAAGGAATGGAAAACATCCTTCAGGTTGTCGTTTACAGCTTCGGCAATCACGTAATCAATCATAGCTGTCTCGACAGGGCCCGGGGAGTAATTCATCACTCTGATATGCTTTTTCTCCTCAGCCAGCACTTTGAAGTACAATTCCTTGGCTGCCTTAGCACTACAGTAGTAGGCCATCCCGCTCATTGGTTTGATTGCACACAGAGATGAGATATTCACAATAACAACTCTTTCCTCAACAGACTCGAATATTTTCAAGAACTGTGTGTTCAATGCAATAATATTAAAGACATTCAGATCAAAGTATTCCCTCAGCTCCTGAACATCCTCCATGCGGGACGTCTCAATGGCCAGGTTACCAAGGGATCCAACATTATGGAAGATTATGCTTGTATCGAAGTCAGTGGCCTTTCTCCCTTCCACGGCCTGGTTGAGAACAGCCAGCATTTCTTCCTTAGTTGCCGTCGACAGATCTATAGAATTGTACAACACATGTACATTGCCGGACTTGCACAATTCGGCTGTTTTAGCAAGTTCCTCCTTGTTGCGGGCGAGAAGCAGTATGATGGACTTAGGGCCGAGGTGTCTTGACACCTCCACGGCGATTGCTCTGCCGATTCCTTGGGATGCTCCAGTAAGCACACAGAACGTTGGTCCGGAGAGGTTCATCTGCGAAGACGATGAAGAAGCCATGGTTACTTACAAGGTTTTGATCACTCGTGGGTTTATTCTTGAAGCAGCTTCTCGGATTCCGTGTCTCCAATAACAGGGTCCAAGTCACAGCCTTCACGCATCAAACGGTTAATGCAATCAGCTCTGTACGCTGCCAAGTTTTCGACTACTTTGTTCTTTTTCCTGAGTGCTTGAAGTTTTCTCTCTGTAACATAAATACGCGAGTATAATAGACGACGTAATTCAGTATTGATATTATTAGTCTGTGAAGTTAGATCAGATACACCCGGAGACCTGCGTGTCAAGTTACAGACTGACGTAGATTGTGAAATGGACCTCCGATAACCTTACGAACATTAAAAAACAATTATAACACAAACACATCAAAAACATCAAGCATCAGTCGTAATTACCTAAAATAGCGAGGTATTCCTCGGAGTCGGCGAGCTTGCTGCAATCACGTGCGGGCTTAAAGTTGTCCTCGAATTCCGGCACAATCGCTGTTTCTACAGCTTCACAGCCCCAAGGATCCATGAAACTCTAGAAAACCAACAAATCATGAATCATTTTCTGTTTATTTACTCAAGTAGATTTGTAATCGTCGGTTAGGAAATCAAATGTAGGTGCGTGTAAGTCGCGTTTCTAATATGGAAAGGCAAGTAACCTCCTTCGAACACTTACTTAAGGCTTTGCGCCGAATGAAATTATAATTTTCCTTGTGGAAGGGGATTAGAAAAAACTGGATATTGCTCGAATCATTGACCAAACATCTGACATTGACAATCACTAATTTACTTTTAAAATAATTTAATAGCTTTGCAATTTGTTTTATTCGGCCAAAAATAAAATGCTTTAAAATTTATTCTATTATTACTATTTAAAGTATCAACGCTAATTTAAATTTTCATTATGATAGTCTATTCCTTTTTTTTACTAAATAAATTAAATGTTGATAACATTTCATTCTGTTTTGATTTGCCAGAAATAATTATAACATATTCTATACAACTATTCGAACTTTAAATATATCAAATTGTCTATGGACTTCTATTTGGCGGGAAATCAAAAGGTAATTCTCGCAAATGTGTAATTTACGTTTACGAGATATTTTCTCTAGAAAAATAACGAACTATGGATAAGTATTAAGTTCGATGTACATGTATTGATGCAAAGTATTTTGAGTCATATACTAATTTGGACTTGTAAGTATGTGTAAATTGATGAACATCTTATTCTAGCCCTTTCTCTACATACTAGATTGATTCACTTTCTGTTAATCTAAACTTGAATTATTTATTTCTTGCTCCTGCTGTTATCACAATATACCTTAGAGAATTGGTTACTGTGTTTAACGATAAAATATAGGGACGAACAGGGACGAGGATGGATGGCTTCGTGAAAGAAAACATATTTTTTGTAATGGCATTAACTGAATATTATATAATCTGGACATACCAGATTATTACTTTCTAATTATGTTTACTCAGTTAATATCCAAAAGTTAAAAATGGATACTAGAGCGCGAATTGGAAGTACTTAATATAAATTGTGCCATCCAGAATTCTATATTTAATCGAGTCGGTTATTGTACGTACAAAGATGTTTACTTTACAGAGCTCTATTATATTATCAAACAATATTGATATTCACTAATATAATACAAAATATTAATTTAAATATGAAACATTTTGATATTAAAATTAATATTTTTGTATTTTTTATGCTTTAAGCCAGCAATGTCTTTGTAGGAGTACGGTAAGGCTACGTTTAACGTTTAATCCTGTTACTGTTAAGAGAGAAAATAATTCAAACCATGTCTACAAAGAAATGTATTATGTATATAACTACTCGTATCATCTGTGTATAGAATATGTTTTCCTGACTACAAACACGACTTTCTAATAATGATGTGCATAACGCGAATAATTTTAAAATATTTGGATTTTTTTATAGAATTGGTTATTTGGAAGCTATTTAAACTATGCAGAAAATATGTTTCTATCTCTGTAATGTCCTTTATCAGTCCTTTACCATCCTTCGTGGGATGTAGGTCATCTGGCGAAGTGCTAACTTTCCATACATCTCGATATCTCGTTTTTCACGTGCAGTCACTTATATGGTGTTGTTCATGGTAAAGTTAAAGTTAGTAAAATCCTTTTCGTTGTTCGACTCTGAAAGCGTATTACTCTCAGACTAGTTTTCAGATCTTGAATGTATTTCGTCCAAATTATGCCTATTTGGTATAAAGTAACTTAGTACATCAGTATCAATTAAAGTACATTATTATTGTAAGTGATCAATACTATACAACTTATTATTTTAGTGCTTGAACAACAGAAAAGCTAACGTTAATATATTTTTATCAATCAATATTATTGTACTATAAAACTGAAAGAATACTGTATACCGACCATTAAAGAGCTTAAACTAAAGGTAGCGAAGCTAGAACATAAAGTTTGGGCAATATCGACGCTGAAAAGCGTAATTGCTATAAATCAAAAGTAGGTATACAACTATACACAAAGGCCATTTTTTTTTAAATATTAGAAACAAATCATAACTTTATATTTATTCGATATAGAAACGTTATAGCATATTCACATCCTTTCCTCAGTTAATTTCTCAGTACATCCTTGCAATCCTATCCATCACAATCCTAATTCCCCTGAACCTGGCTGGATCTCATGATTATAGCCCAACCCGATCTCGTTTCAAAATGTGCTCAGAAGTACGCTTCAAGTTTCTCGCATCATGATTTGATTTACCTTGCATAGAATCTGAAAATCTACTATACGATATACTTGGATGCGTAATTTTGCTAAGATCGACGTAGTCGCATTAAAGTGCGTGCAAAAGTGTAGAGATTGGTCTCCAGTGTATGGTGCATCTTCAATTGATCAAAAAGGCTCCAAACTCAATTCTCATATTCTTCAAGTGTTCTACGCTCATGCACCGTGCAGAGCAGTGACATTGCGGCGACAACCTGCACCGTGGATTACAAGGGGTGTGCGTGTAGCTGTGACACGCCGTGACAGAGCTTTTAGATCTTTTAAACTTGAGTGGTGTAATGAAAATTGGTGTAATTATAAGTCGCTTCGTAATCGCTGCAATTATATGGTTAGACCAGCTAAGCGTACTTATTTCTTTGAAAACATATTGAATTCTTCGGCAGCGGATATGGAAGTTTCTGAAATCACATGGAATTGGTAAGCAAACAGCTCAATTAGACACTATGCCATTCTCACTTGAGGATCTTAACTCCCACTTCTCTCTTGCTTCTTCTCTCTGTCCTCTTGTGAAATCTGAAACAATTTCTGAAATTACTTCCTTGGCCAAAACTCAATCTGTATCTTTTTCATTTTCTGTCCAATCCTTCCTAATGATGATATTCTTAAAAGATTTATGTCAATTAAATCTAAATCTTGACGATGTGATACTATGCTTCTTCTTGTTCTTGGTTACGTTCTTTCTACTATCACTCACATCATCAATTTTTCATTATTGACAGGGGAATTTCCTGATCGTTGGCAACAAGCCTTTCTTACCCCAATTTCTAAAGTTGCAAATACTTGTCAACTTAACAAAATTAGGCCAACATCCATATTACCATTTGTTGTGACTGTCCTAGAGGCTGTAGCTTACAAGCAAGAATCTGACATTGTCTATAAAAATAATTTTCTCTCACAATTTCAATCTGGCTTTCGTCCAGGTCACAGCATCTCCACTGCTCTTCTTAACGTTATCCGAAGTGTAATTGAGGAAAGATTGGTCACTGTTCTTGTTCTGGTAGAGTTCTCAAGCGCGTTTAATATGGTCGACCATGTCATCCTCTTTGCTATACTTCGTCACTTTAATTTTTCTTCTATCTCTAAACTGGTTTTCTTCTTACCTCGGTGGCCGGAAATAAGCTGTGCATCGGTCAAAACCAACGACAACACAGCCTAATAGACACCGCATCTATGTCGAACACTTTCGGGCAACACATCAGTGATTTAGTACTGATAAAAGAAACCGAGCGCGAGCTATACTTCAGTACTGACCAGTTAGTGACCTGTGTACGTAGCGTTACGAGACTACAGATA
>DWPW01000255.1:0-12786 GCA_018252015.1 Astraptes brevicauda
TGAGGACTAAGTTGAACCGCCTCGGATATGTATGGTCTCCATTACCACACCCTTCAGGCTAGAATGCAATAGCACTTGACATTGCTGTAATTAAGCAGAAATAGGTGTGGTGGTGGTAGAGTTCTACCACCTTTTAACTATTTGTGGTTCAACTCCGGCGAACTTCAGTAATAGATTTAGGCATCTGCTAAGCTAACCTAGTCCATCTGGTGGTTGCTACTCCAACTGGATGTTTTCTTTAAATTCAATATTTCCAGCAGAATCAAGACCAGACCATGATCTGAAGGTATTTTTCTAATGCGAAACAGCTCTTACGGAGGCTACCATTAGAATTCTCTAGAGCGTCAATGCGTTCGGTTTCAAATAAAATATGAAGTTGATTACCGACGTCCATGGTCGGCAGTAATTACTACTTATAAAAACAGACTAATCTCACAATAAAGATGGCTATATCTCGGCTCTATACGTCAATCCTAACAACACAATCTCACAACAACAAATTCCCAAGTAGGTATATTTAATGACAAAATATAGCACTTTTACCTTCAAATTGGTTTAATACCCTTACCTTTATAAACCGATTTGACTAATAGAGTGAAGAAATTCCAAAGTTTTCTTACACAACGTCTTGTAGTATCGTAAAATATTTGTACAATTTTATAATATGAACAAAGTTTTCAAACCTTTTGGTATAGGAACAATTTGGCTTGTAAAGAAAATTATTAATGCTGTTTACATAATGGCGTTAAAATAATTTAAGCGTTCAATAAAGTTTAACAACCAACGATCTTGACGCGTTCGGAAGTTAATGTAATCCCGGGGCGCTATCGCTACTCTTCTTGCTTGACAGTGGTTCTCAACTTGCTGTCTTGTAAACAAAACAATAAACATCTACTAATGCAACTTACCTATTATATGGTGCACTTTACGATTTTGTAACGTCAGAGAAATGTTTTCGTTTAAATCCGAAGGTCAAAATGCAATAATTATTATTAAGTTATGTTAAAAATTATCTTTTTAACATAACTTAATAATAACTTAAAAAAGGTTTTTTGAATGAATCCAGTGTGATAATACAGTAATAATATAAAACAACATATTTCAATAAGACCATGTTTATCACAGATAAATCAATACATTAATTAACTAAGAAACTTAGCAGTGTGTTTCATATCTCAAATTGGACTTAACTTTAAAAATGATAACCATAGAAATTCAATAAGTTGAGTACCACTGATTTATAATAATCCTATCGACTTTGTGTACGAGTATGGCTATTTTTAGTAGCCATTTACGGTTAAAGAATGACGCAAGCGATTTTTTTATACTTAGTCTACTTAAGCTTTTGTGAAAATTATTATTGAACGCGGAGCAACGCGTTCTTTGTTCCTAATTATAATATGATTTATAAGTATGAGTGCGAACATTTACGTTAATGCTTTGGTATATTTCCGTTGTGATATAGTAACAACCTAGGTAAATAAATCTTTTAACATGGCTTTCCCAACTAAGATTATTTTAATATATATTGGTTGAGAACGCGGCTTCGCCCGCGTTGAAATCATATATATAAGATCTAAATCTTACTCAAGTATTGCACTATCTTTTAGTATAAACCGTACAAAAACCCGTTCTGTAGACTTTATGAAAATCAATCATATACAGACAACTTGTGGGAACTTTGTGCTATAATAAGTAAGTATAGATATAAACCAATATTAATATACGTTTTTAAATTTACTTTATTGCATCTATAAATATTTTGTTGGTAAATATTATCTTGAGCTAAAATGAAACTGCTTGGCGCATAATTAGCAACACTCTCAGGACATTATTATTACAGGATCTTTAATTATATGTTAGCCTCTAAAATTACTATTATCTATCTTTTAAATACTAGAATTAGCTGTGCTTAGCTTTACGTAATTTTTCAAATCGCTTCTAATTCGCCAGCGGCACACGTCTATTGCCGCTTAATACAATTACATGCTTCAGTGTTTTCTGTAAATGTTACATTTAAATCAACTGGCCGACAGCCAAGGCGCAGGCCAAGCCTCCACAATCCTTCATTTAACTTGCACCACTTGTACACACTCGCTTTCAGGAACAAACAAGCTCGATGTGTGATCGGAATAGCATTGACCGTACAACTTTGTGTTAAAAATTTATCGGCACTTCATAGATACTTTATTTAATACAGAAAATGTTTTAATATGAAATGAAATTGTTTGTTGCAAAATTATTATGGTAATTACAAAATAAGTGAATTATTATTAGTTATTATTATATTTATATTTATTGATCATTATTAGGTATATGTTTTTTATGTGACGTTTTTAAAACTTACACCTGCACATCATTACCACCACTTCACAAATTATTTTCGTCATGAAAAAAACAGCGAACTGGGTAACATATCACACTAACTTAATTTCCTATATTGATATTTGTAATTTTAATTTACTTATATCATTTATTTATAAGTTTATGCAAAATGAAAAATATACCTACCGCTTTCTTCAATGCCTGTCTAAGAAAAAGGTATCATAGGTATTTAAAATTTATTTATAGAAAACAGGAAGGAGTCCCCAATTCTTATTTCTATAACGTTTTTCAATATGACACGTATGATACGCTGGTATCATATTCTTCTTATTCAAGGATCATAATATATTAATGAAAATTATTTAATATAATTGAAAATTATTGATTTCGGTTATTTATTATGCACTTTACCTAACATATGTTAACTTTAAATCATTAACAGCTCCATTTACATTTTCTTGGATGTTTACTGTACTTACCCGCTAACATGATCAATAACTTACGATATTGTCCGTTTAATGCAAAAAGCAAAACACACAAATACTTGCCAATAATTTATTTTCTCAGTAGATAATTAAACAAAGATGGTTATTCCCAACTGGATAGTTTAACCGTTGAACTAGTGGGAATGAACTAGTTGGTATTATTTTTCCACTGTTGAACTAATGGGTATTATTTTTTCACGAGTTCAACTGCATTTAAATACTTAAAGATAATCTGGTTATTAGAAATGCAGATACTTTTTTGGGGTCAAAGGCATAAATCCCAGGCCCGGACTTTTTTAAGTTTAATTTGTATTCGTATGAATTAGCTTGCTCAGTTCTTTAAAATATTCTCAAAAGCGTGTGAAGGCTACTAAACTACACTTAGCCAGTGCGATGGACTATTGCCTAAATCTTTCTCACTCTGAGAGGAGACCCGTCACTAGTAGTGGGAAAATAAGGAGTTGAAAACGATCAATCGAAATTTAATTATAAATATGGTGAGTGGATTGTGAATTTAAATTATATCTTAATAAAAACTATTCAAGAAACATATCGTGTTAAAATAAATGTAGCGAGAGCAACGAAAGAAAATGAAACGACAAATTCATTATACACTAAAGACATTTCTCGCCTTTTAAATCCAAGTAATTTCGGAGTTACGATTTCTTAGTTGGATATTAATATAATAGGATCAGCAAGGTAAAAAGGTTTTAAGAATTGAATTACCTCGAGAAGGAAGATACAAGATTTTCCTTAAATAAGATCTTAACATTCGACTTAACTACGGGCCAGGGAGCTTTTTAGAAGTAAAATCGAAAACAAAATATGAGAGGTAATTACCTGCTCCCGTTAACTTGTTTATAAATCTGCGGGCAATTTACTTAATTTATTCATTATTACATACCCACGGCAAAACATCTGTTTCTTTGTATCGTGTATGTATATGTACGGCATTGATAATAATGGAATAAATTACAAATTCTCCGAAACGTAAGATAACTGTTTACTGAACATGATATAGTTGACGTAGTTGTATTTATTATTAACAATTACGCACTATATTCAAGTGCTTTGTTGATAATATTTGCATTTGTAGCGATAATTCACTTATAAAGAAATTGATAAGTTAGGTACCATGTGAATGATTGATAGCACATAGGAATATAGTATCAGAACACTATGAATTATGAAATATTTGTATAATAACTAGTTAATGTTTTAATCGTACCGAAATACAACAATGTTAAAGTTTTGTAATGAAATTAACACTAAAAAAATAAAAACAACGAATATTCTGCTTTAAGATATGTAACAGTTGTATTCGCAAGGAAAAATATCAGGCTATATAATGCATTTGATTTTGTCCTCATTTTGAATTTAGAGTGTTTCATAATTTTAATATTGCTCCAGTAATAAATATAAAACAATATTCTTTTTGTGGAATCTACAATTACTGTATTTATTTTTTGCACACAGAAAAATACAAAAGTAACACGCGATAATTTAAAACATTCATTATGCAGATCGCAGATAACGTAACGTGATAAATAACTGAAATATATTGGAGCCAAGTTGTGAGCGAGTGCAATTTTCCCGAACGCAGTAAATCAATGACTTAAAGATTGCATTAGACCGAGGGGTTTTGCATTTTTCGCACTAAATCCAAACAACACAGAACACGCAGTTAGTGTCCGTGACGAGCGTGAATGAATGGCATCGCATTTTTCTCACCAACTCCGCGTCGCCTCCGCAATAAAACATTCATGAATTCAGAATGTTACTACTCAGTGTTGCGTGGATGGGGCAAACGATGCTTTTGAAATTTGATAAAAAGACGAAGCACTTAAACTACATCTACCAAAACGAGCAACAAATATGTTATCAATTAACCAATCAGCGTATTTTCCAACAATCAGCGCGTTGTCAGAGCCAATTAACGTGAAATGTACCTCTGAGTACAAAATGTATGAATAAATACAATAATCCATGAGTCTACTTTATTACTTCGTCTATGTCTACAACAGAATATTTAAGCTGTCGAGATTGATACTTTCAGCTAGCCCCTTAACTCGACCGCTATATTTTTAAGCGAGAGTAGGTGATCCATGAAATAGAGGAATCGTAGAAATGGGGGAATATTTTTCAAACATCTACGCTAGGATTGCTACGATTCGACGCCGCCGGCGGAAGCGCGGTGAACTATGCAAGACTCGAGGACGGAATGCGGACAATTTCACGAAAGCCCACCAAGTGAGACATTCGCCGTGATAAGCGCGAAAGCTAATAAATCCTTAAAGTGTTTGGATTGCCTCATCTAGCTGACAAACACTTAAAACTTTACGCTGTACACCCTAAGTGATTAAGAATGCGTTTAAGTGTAAAAGTAAAGTAGTATTAGTGTTGTATTGTCTTGTTGCGACTTATTTTGGATTCTACATCTGGGCATAAGTAGCTACACATCCATCAGGTGATCTTTTGAGGTTCACTGCTGGACACATAGGGCTCTTTTAATTGGCGCCACTCCAACCGGTCCTGTGCCCCTGAATCCAGCGGTTTCCCGCTGTCTTTTTCAGCTCAGCGATCCACTTGGTACGGTATATGCGCCACAGTTGGAGAAGTTTAGAAGATTTCATATGCTGCTCGAATCAAGATGGTAGGTGCTATAAGCGACCAACTTTTGTCGATTGTCTTACTAACCATAAGGCCACAAAGAATTTTAAGCGACTGTCATTTAATTATAGCAACCGTGCCAGCTTGACATGTCTTTTCAAATTGAAAAGGCTCGAATAAGATTGATCTACCAGCGGTTACCCATCAAATCCCTTTCACGCTTAGAGCTTGAGCTTGCCTAATTATCTAGATCAGTTACAGTTTTTTCAAAGGTTATGTAAACTACTTACTACTGTGCTGCGGCCGTATTATATTTTAAAAAATACTTGCTAATCTGTTCAGTCATACCTAAAGTATAAAAGTAGATACAAGCAGAAAAACGCATTTAATGTAAGCATCTTCAACGCAAACATGTTTAGACGTCAGATTTATGTTTTCTGATCCATCTGCCGTACCGCTTCGCATAATATTGGTGACGGACTTGGGAAATAATAAAGACGGAAGGATAAGATTTTTGTCTTTTCAAAAGGAAATAGTGAAATTGACTTAGGACAACCTTATTTTTCGCTTATTTTAATATAGTTAGTTAGTGTATAAATTTCAAATAAGTACATGTTTTAAAGACAATTACACTTAATTTTTAGATACTATCGAATTTATTTAATTCAGTTGTATCGATGTCTTCCAAACTTTTCCTAGTTTTTAATGCACCAACTGCAAATAAAACTTAGTAAATAATACTATTAGTAAATAGATGCATTCTTTCAATCGTAAAAAATCAGCTTATATTCCAAAAATTGCTCAAAGAATATTATATCTTAACTAATCTCGAACATTTCATTTTAATCTGTAAAATTTATTAAAGTGACTGTAGTATCAATACTACTTACATGACATAACATATTAAATCTAAATATCTGCAACAACAAGAGAGGAATGAAATAATAAAAATAGGTTTTGGCGTAGCAAGTTTCTTCAGGCATTGGAGCGAGCAGAGGAACCAATTTCTGAGCCGATGCGGACCGTTTTGTTGGAAATAGCTTTCCTTCAATCTGCATTTTCTTGCTTATTTACCAACTTTCATACGGAGCTGGAAGTTTCTGCGAGATTTCTCCAAGCGGATTGAGCTACGGCCGAGTGGATACATTAATTATATCATTAAACTTATTTAATATAGTCATTAGTGACATTTTTCATATTTGAAGACGGCAAAACTTTTTGTAATTCAATGGTGGCGGCGGTTTGTAATCACTCTTTGTAATGTGGTGAATATTCGTACTTATTTGAAGGTAAACGACAAAGGAGAACTCTTTATGGTTCAACTCCGGCGGGACCACCACCACACCTATTTCTGCCTTACTAAATCAGTGTTAAGCGCTGCTGTGTTCTGATTTGAAGGGAGTGGTAAGAGAAACATATTTAACTGAGGCATACCAACTTAGTCGTCAAAAGTAGCAATGCATCTACGGTCAACCTTAGATAGGGCTTTGATCTTATCTGGGCTTGATTACAGGTGGACTGCATGTTCGTTTGTTACTTCCAAACAATAAAAAAAAAATTGCTCTTGTATCATATGAAGGAGTAACCTAAAAATAGACATTATACCTTAGCCATCAGATTCAGTAACCCAATTGTGATTACTTTTACATAGATTTCCTATTCTTCATTGGATCGACTACCATTGAATCAAACCAGTTTCTATAGTATTAAAAAACAATCAGTATAGTATCTGAGAAGGACAATTCTTATTTTGAATTCTTGGGGTTCAATAGTGGGGCAGCAATCGGTCAATGAATATAGGAATATTTCAGTAGCACGTTCGTGATAGAAGAGATCGTGAAAAGCCCGCAATGGTCCGCTGTCTTGCAATATGTGTACGAGATTTTTTTCTCCTCCAGCAAATATTTTTATTTGGCCGCGACACATCCTATGTAAATAAATAAGACATGTCAACATAATTCTGCTTTTTTACAATCGATAATTTTATTGTATGGCATTTAAAGTATATTTAATATTCTACGATGATTCCAATCACAATTATTTACGGAAATAATGGAGATATTGGAGATAATATAATTTAATTTCTTATCATTCCAGAAAATGCTAATTCAATGGCGTCGTAACAATTCATTTTCGTAATAATTTTCATGTTAATAAGACGCCTGGGACTTTCGATGAGGAATAGGGAAAGTCATCGTTTTAGTAATTGTACTGCAATTATTAAGACACTTCCTTTACGCAATGGAATCAACGCATCTGTGATCGGTGTCGAAGTAAATTAAATTCCTGTCCAATTTGAATTACTACTTTTTATTTATAATTAGTGAGATATGGTCTCAAAACTTCAAATATATTTTAAAGGGAAAAATGTTACTACACACTTTTGTAATAGCTTATGTAATGATCCTAACCACGTATCAATAGATCCACGAACTACTTATTCTTATTTAGTGTATTACAAATCTTTTATTAACTCCCAAAACATGATCCGTTAAGTTCCATAATAGTACATTTGTATCCGTCATATACATAGAAAGTATATATAACTTAGTTTACGTAAACTAGCTAATAGGTTCTATACACTGTGTAAATTCTGTTCTAACAAATCAAACAAATGAATTAAACGTGACATGAAACTTTGATAAAGGCCCGAAATGACTGATATGAAAATTAGGTTTGCAGAATCTGATTACTGATAGATAGTTTATGTTGGAAAATTAATTTGTTTTGATTTTAGCTCTTTGTTATAAACATTACTACTGCTGGAAGGACTTTGTTAGTATAATGTAGTTATATTGTTCGTATGTGTGCTTGTCTATTCGTGGTTTGACCCAAATAAGACTTAACCAATGCAGCTGAATTGTATAATGTAGCGATGTAGATGCGTATCTTGAGTATCGATATATCAGATGCATGAATATTTTCTAATAGATACTCGCAGTGTGCAAATCTTGTGTTACTTACGAATATTTAAACATTCAAACTGATTATTATATCTAAACATGTAATAAATTAAAGCCCCCAAAAGCTGTATGTATGTGTTCGATTTTTTCAAAATCTACTGAATGGATCTTTATACAGTTTTTACTAAAAGATTCTTGAGAAATCTTTAGGTTTATACGATTTCCACGCGGCCGAAGTCGCAGGCACGGCTAGTGAATTATAAAAACATGAATAATAACTTCCTATAACAATATAAATACACGAATCAACAGTTCTTGAACAAAATATACTGAAGGAATGTACACTTTGGTTTATTTTCTCAATGATATCTCACCTAAATTTAATTCAAGTACCTACTTACTTACTTAATTATTTCTTCCTTATTTATTATTGTGTGATTATATACTCAAAGTCAACCTTCAACCGTCAGTGAATTAGTTTGTACGTACATATGTACTAATCAAAGTGACCACAGAACAAAGCGACAATTTTCCATCATATGGACTGTTTGTCCAACCGAAAGCCTCAACGGGTATAAAGAAAATGAAGCATCAAAGAATTCTTTGGCCTTTTTGCTTTGAGTATGATGCTTTTCTTGCATGATGTGACCTATGATGACGAAGTTATTATGATCACAAGATGACGTAGCCCGCGCACTGAAGTGCACATAACACCGCGGCTTGCGTAATCGATCTACAAAATTAAACAACTTCAGCCTTTGTCGGATATGACATGGGTGACCATGACAACTAGTAACAATGCACTATTCCGTACTTTGAAGGACGCATAACTCCCTCAATTGTACGAACAACCGTTACTAAGCAGTTGAACACACAAATGCTTATTGAAAATCAAAGTTAGTATAATAACGCTAACGCGCTTTTTACCGCTGATCACAGTGAAATAATAATAGGGAAATTATTTTAAACCCATCCATTGTGACACATAACGACGTCACTAGTACGAAGAAGCAGTCGTAACAAATGTCGTTATCCTATATTTCAGGGTCAATAAACTGCGGGAACGTCGCGACTACGCGGCGTCGTGGGAGACTCAACGGCTCGCTTCAGCCCATTACTTGATCAAAGCAGACCCCAGACAAAAAGCTGAATAACAAATAGTTAATAAATTTTCATGTACAACGAACTTCTTTGTATGTTATCGACGATCTGACCCGGTCGCCCAAACTATCATATGTTGGCAAACATCTCAATTCTTGCGAGTACGAGTACTAACATCACAAAACAAAGGAGAAAACGGTTACTAATCGAAAGTAATTGAATTAAACTCCTATTGTACTCCATCGCTAAATGTCGCTATAACAATGGGGTGTACAAATGTATTGCTTGGGGAGCAAAATACTCCGAGAATACTTTGCTGAGGCTATCAGCCTCCATGTTTTCTCGGCGATAAGAGCTCTCGGGCATACTGTAAGGGAACAGTTACACTTAAGAAGAGCATTATTGCTGTGGTCGCACTCAAGTCTCGGGGGCCCCGAGTGTCGGTTTGAGGATGTCGTGTATGATATGGCAATAAAGCTACCAAATCCACCCACAAACTGTAACATAGAATACATATTTTATATAATATAAGTTACAAACGGGCATACACTTGATACTAAAAGGCCACTCATTCCATTTAATTTGTTTATAAGGTTGCAACAGTAAAGGAGCATGCAGTCAATCTGAATATAAAACATAGGTTCTATCTGAAGCCAATGAAAGGCGTTAATGAAAGGCTCCTTAGAACAAAGATGGTCACATCATACGTTCTTAAATCAGCTGGCATCCAGATCCTTCCCCGGAAACGCAGAAACCGCTTCACGCTAAAACACTCATACATAGGTCCTATATGAACTTATACTAGAGTACTATCTGAAATTGATAACAGATGTATGGTTAACATCAGGCTTTAGATTACAAAGTCGCATTTAAGTGCATTAGAGGATATGCGACACCTTTGATACTAGAATAAAGCTGCGCGACACTAGTGCAATAGACTATACTACTGCACTAGATGATAGTACCTACCTCTGAAATAGAGGTACAAAATTGTATACAACTTTCAAAAATAGTCGAGAAGGTACAATCTGGTACATCATTAACATTGAATCCCCGAACAAAACTTTTATTATGTAACAAAATTGTATCTTGTATCTACTATGTGAGTCAGGTAACTAAAACCAGATTACTTTTACCGCCATTCGATTGAGATAAACAAAATTGAATCCATCCAATCTAATCAAAAGTTTGCTTCTCCAGGACAACCAAATAGAGGGACTTTCAAGTTCTTGCGAATTTTTGGCTAATTCCTTACTAGAGGAAATGGACAAAGATTCTATACGAACTTTCTTATTAACTTTTTCGGAAAAATAATTACAAAATTGAATGAACTTTTACGCGTATTTCTACCGAATGTACAAAATGTTTGAGTTTTAATTAAATTATTTAATTTACAATCATTAAATATTATTTACTTTTACATCTGTAGGAAGTGCGATAAATTGACCGGTACAAATTAATTATAGTAGCTACGTATGTTTTAAAAGTATAATTTTAACATGGAATATTTAAAAACAAAAACCATCGAACATAATACAATTTTAAGACATCGAGGAAAGCTGTGTGAAAGTTACTCTGTAGGGCCAGCGAAATGAACAAGGCTATTCACTTAACGAATTTCAGCATTCGTTTATTGTTCGGATTATGCATATTTGACAGCGAGCCGTCTCGAGCGGCGGATTGCTCGTTGGTTATTCGTCTTTTGTCTTATTTTATTAAGCTATTATTCGGTGCCGGCTATAAAGGCTAGCGAGACGGTTTGTCTGCCTGTTCCCGGTTTTCTCGCCCTTGTTTATCTGGCCGGGGTAGTTAGCGCGGCGGAGTGGCGCCCCGCGGCAGTGCTTTCGGAGGCCGCTCAGCGATGGCACGCTTGTCTGACGCGCCGCCTCTCGCTCCATGCGTTCGCGTACAACAACATAGGTGAACTTCCATTCTCCGTCGACAACACTTTTGTATGACAAAATGACTCTTTTTATACATTTATACTGTGCGATATGGATAGCATTACTCACCATCTGCTGCACTACGACAGGTAAGTGGAGAATGCAATTAGCATTTTTATTGAGTTTGTTCGCAACTTCTCCAACTTTGTATTGATTGCAAAAAAAATCGATTGAACGTCTTCGATCTGTAACTCGTTTAAGTTTTAAGTGGCTAGTTTATTCATAGAAATAATCACTAAAATACACTTTTTGAACGGGTTTTCAGTGCTTTACTATTACTTACAAATTTTACAAATGTAACAAAGCTACTTTTTTGAGTACTTGCTAAGGAATAACTTTTTACTACCCACTTTTGTTATTTTTCATTTTACCTGTAAGATGTATTTAGCTATTGAGATTAAGATTATTTAGATATTGCATTACTTTGAAAGTAACTTAATTATTTTTAATTGGGCTGTAACTCTTTAAATTAAAGGTGGCTTGATAATGCTATTTATAAAATTAATATAATGTGTTAAAAAAAATGTAGTTAAAATGTGACGGTAATAAACGAAGAGTAGAATTTAATAAACCAATATTTCATGGATTTTGATTCTTCTTGAATTGTTAATATAAAATAACAATAAATAAAAACTCATTCAATTTTAGACAGAGGGTTGTTATTTCTAGGTATTTTCATCCCTCTTAAGACTTGACTAAAGCCTGGCATTTTCACTTCAAAGAAGATATTCAAGAAAGTTCCGGTTATTTAATTAGTGGCTGCAAAATGGAATTTAATAAACATTTTGGAAATAAAATGAAGACGGTCTAAAATTAAGACGAAGAGTCTTAACGAATACTACGCTACGAATAAGATTGTTCAAAAACAAGATTTATTCAGAGGGTTTGAGATAAGAAGCTCTCGTATTTCTATAACGTAATTCAGTTAACAAGGGGAAGAATCACAAACAAAACGGACAGGGGTCGTCCAGTCCGTGACTCATCCGCGGATATCCGCAGGCATCCCGGAGGCTGGGACAGTTATGGATGTTTCCATTACAACACTAAATAAAATAACGCAGAGTAATAACGTCATTCATATCTAATGGTGGTAGTTTATATACATGTAGTACGGGAACTAGCCGTGGTAGACAGCGGCGGTCTGTCATTTTAACACAACAGATTATATAACATGTTCGAACTTAGTCCTCAGTATCAGCCACGTATTCCTGATCTTTACATAATCTTCGCGTTCCACTTAAGAAGATTATAGGCGCGGCAAACACTACTTTTTGTATAATTTAAAAATACAGAAATAACTTTAAAAGAAAAAAATATCAAAACAAAAACACTAGTATAAAATTTATCAGCATCATTTAACAGTCTTTATTAAGAAAAAGAAGAAGCGATGGTGCTCCCGGAATAAACCACGAAAGGTTC
>DWPW01000256.1:0-12785 GCA_018252015.1 Astraptes brevicauda
ACCTACCAGGACCTATGTACAAGTTGCAGTTCTGTTGAGGAACATATATTAATGAAAGCATACTAAAAGCAGGTATGGCATTCATGAAATTAATGGTAATCGACTTTCATAAAAGTTTCAGACTTAGGTAGGTATAATTTAATATTCCCCGATCGCTCTCGGAGTCCACAACACGGAAAACAGGTTAAAATGTTTTTAATTAAATGTCAATGTTCATTTTTGTATTTGCATTTAAGTTGCTCTGATAAATGATAAGACGTATCTATCAACTTTTAGTATACAAGTTTGAAGTCTAAAAGCAGTTCTCGGCGTAGCTTCGGGCGATGTAGTTAATTCTTTATGACCAGATCAGAGCGCGCTCGATACAAACGGTACCGATTGATCACGTCCACGGGAGCAATGGCATCTCGTTAGATGATGACGTATTGTGCGTTTATCACATCACACGCACACCCACAAATTTAGAAAAACTGAAAGAGATTTTTTTATGTTATGGAAGTAGCAAATGAGCATGCAGCCCACCTGATGGTAAGTGGCCACTGCCGCCCATAGACTTCTGTAATCTGAGTACAGTACTTCTTTAATCTGAGTACTGAGTACAAGGACTTCTGTAATTTTCTGAGTTTGGCTACAAATATGTTGCTGACCCTGAGGTCTAAGTTGGAACGCCTTGAATAAGTATGTCTCCCTTACCACACCCTTCAAACCAGAACAAAACAGCGCTTCATACTACTGTTATAAGGCAGAAATAGGTGTTGCGGTGGTGCCGATGGAGCCGAACTACAAAGAATTCTACCACCTTTATGATGAAGGTATATTCTCTATGCTATTTCTAGTAGCACGTACTGTACTTCGTACTAGTACCAGACAGTAATGACTGGTGGTGGTGTCCCAGTGCTCAGCGCTATATTTATTACATGTGATAACTTACAATAATATATAAGCGATCTATTTGTATGTTTACTATTCGATACTAGATGGCACAAAAAAGATCTCCGATTCAGAATTAACTTTCGAAGAAAGTTTAAGTTTCAAGTTTCTTTTTCATTGTATGATTTATAATAAAGTAATAATATGATAACAATAGAATCTGTGTAAGTGTGTTTAGTAATAAATAAATTATGTAACTAACTATAATCACACTTATGCTTTGATTTGGATACTTTAATAATTATATGTACCTCAAGTGATTTACAAGTATTGTGTTTATTGTTGTTTTTGTTTGATAAATAATGATTTAGTATTTCTAAAAAAATATATATATTATTTGAAATAGTTCTAATTTAACTGTTTTAACTTATGTCGATTAACATGATAGTAAAAATAAACAATAAGTACATTTGACTCATTACCAAAAACTTAATTTGAGAATTGCATTTTGATTGGATAATAATTTTAATAACAAATTTATTAAAATATACCTATTAAATAAATGTTTTGACTTTTGGAATAATGATAATAAGTTTCAAATTGTGTTTTAACACAATATTTGAATGTCACACATGGAGATTATTATATTATTAAATATTTATTGGGAGTTAATGTATCCTTGTTCCTAATTGGTTCAAATGTGTGAAAGTGTGGGTAAAATCCAGTTAATATAAAAGGGGGTTGCGAAATTGGAGAGGATTCAGAACGAGACCATCAGCTACTACATAAGTTAAGTACTTGTTAATAATTTAATTGTATTATCCCTATTGTGTTCTAATTGCTGTATTTCTATGTACCTACATGTTTAACATTCTTATTCACTGTGTTCTATTTATTTTAGGGCTAGGTTTGTCCATTTCATGTAAAATATTTTTATGTACCTACATGTTTAAAATTACTATTCACTATGTCCTATTTATTTTATGACAATGCTCGTCCATTTCATGTAAAGTTTTTAATCACTTTTAAAAGATTCGATTTATTGTTAGTTCAGTTTAGATTGCCTATTGTATATATTAATAAATTGATACGTATGTTAAGGTACTATTGTTTTCTTTAATATTTCCCTAACACAGTAAATAAAATTATATAGCTTTGTATTATAATTGATCTAGTACACTTATCATTTTCTAACACATGCAAGAGTTCTGCATCATCTAGCTTAAAGAATTATAGGTCATCTTATATGGTTCAAGCTAGAAGTACCCCTGCATCGGTAGAGTTGAGGGGTTGAAGATCAAATTATATTATATAGGTATCTCTTCTTAACAAACTCAATATATATCCGTAAGCGTACACTAAATGACAAAACCTTTTTCGGTTTAAGCTGGAGGTGCCCCTGTGTCACCAGGATAGAAGAATTGAAGGTCAAAATATTTATCATTATGTCTCTTTTTAGAAATCTCATGACATAGCCGTAAGCACCAAATGATCAGCTCGTATGAGTTAGACTGGAAGTACCCTTGCATCATCAGGGTTGACAAGGACAAATTTTTCATCACATCATATAATTCCCGATACTCAATATACATCCAAGGTTAATTCGAATCAGATTAGCAGAAACCGAGTTATCCTAAATTATTTTAAAAATAGGGGTAGTGATGAGAAATTCCACCCCATAACTCAAAGATCCAATCGTCGGACCAAACCTATGTCCAGAAACAAAAGTTCCGTCATGAAATACTCTCAAATGAAAGAAAGAAAATTGAAATCGGTACATAAATACTTGAGTTATCCCAGATTATACGAACTCGTGCTTTTATCATTTTCTGGGAAAACTAGAAAACAAATCCAACTTCCAAGAAATGGGACCCTTTTAGAAACTATCTGCATCCAATGTCGTTTAAGTCATCTCAATAGGTTTAGGCATTGCTCAGTAATCAGTGAACATACAGGCATACATAAAAAACACATACAGACGAATACAGAACCTCCTCCCTTTCGAAGGCAATTAAAAAGTTCCCTAAAGTATGTTATAAACGCGAGTTAACGTACGTTTTAAGTAAATCAAAGCTGCTTACTAATTATACATAGTCCAAATTTATGTGAGAAAAATTACCTTGTCAGTCTACCGAGTCGCACCTACGTGCCACTGCACATATTCCAATGATATGTACATTCGACAAATCTGCATTGTAACATGAAAACAAATATATTATATTGTTTTATTATGTAACAGGTACACACGATTGGCGGTTTTTTTGCCGATATTTCGACCCAGTTACATGGATCATGGGGAAAGTGCGGTGGCGGCATGTCTATAAGGTTGACTGTAGTTGTGGTAGCTCATATATTGGCCAGACAAGACGAGCCATATCCACGCCACTAATAGCCACGCATTAAGGAACATGTTTGCGCAGTCAAAAAGAATGACCCGAAGCAATCTGCGGTACCCGAATACATCTTCAGTTCAGGTTCTAACCCCTGGATTGAATTGCATAAACCTCAGATGATCTCCACTAAGCGTCATTACTATCCGCGTTTAGTAAGAGAATCGACAGAGCTCAAAAAACACCTAATAACTTTAACAGAGAAGATGGTTTGCAGTTAGCGCACACGTGGCATCCAATGGTTAGTTTATTAAAATCATAAACAGTGCAAAGTTTAGTGCGTAAAGATACAGCAAATGTAGTGTGTCGTGATATGGCACCGAATAAAGAAAAACGAACTAGACGTAGGGTAGATAGGTTAATCTATATCTACGGTTTCTCCCCGCCACCGCAGTTTCGCCGTGACCACGATCTATGTAACGGGGTCGAAATATCGGCAAAAATAATTAAAAAATGGGCAATCGTGAGTACCCGTTACACAATAAAATGTATCAATTCCGCGTTAATATTAGTATCTAATATTTGTTAGCATGTTGGTGGGTAGGAACAATATTTCCACTGACATTGCTCTTTGGCCGCTTCGCGCGACCAGTGAACTCTAAGAGTCAAGTGGGTGAACTCATGTCCGGGCGAGTGTTTGCGGACGTTCCGCCTGCTATTTTAACCGTTCATGTTCCACGTTGATTAGTCGTGCTACCGCGTGTGACCAGTGAAGTGCAGAGACTACCCCTCAGGAAGAAAAGGCCGCGCCTACCACTTCTTTGAGCCCCATCACAGCGCCGTGTGCAACACTTGACGCGATCATGGTCTGCAGATCGACTTGGAAGACAAGGTAGGTGAATTTTACCTACCTATGTGCTGTGGCGACGATTGGGTCATATCTTTCACACATACATTTATACATTCACCGCTTATCGAAGCGTGCGAGGCCTATTTTGGTACCGCACAATTAGTCTAAAATCATATATATTACATTATGTATCATCGATGTGGAAGGATGATTATTAGTAGAACACTTTGTGCTTGACTCCGGTAGCACCACCACCACACCTGTTTCTTCTTTGTAACAGCAGTATACGCTGCTGTTTTGGTCTGAAGATTAGGGTAAAGAAGACATTTTTTCCGAAGCGTTACAGCTTATTCTTCAGGGGTAGCAACGCATTTCTGACTAACCTGTGGGCTTTGATTTTTCTAGGGTTGTTTACAGATGTCAGTGGCCACTTATCTATAAGTGGACTACATGCTATATAAATATAAAAATAAAAAAGGACTAAAAATCCATAGTCCTATTGATTGATTTAATTTAATAATGTTATCGATAGTATTCTTGGTCGTAGCGGTCACGTACCACACGTTTAATTATAATCTGGAAAGTACACCTGTCGCTTTTGTAATTATTTACCACAATCTGTGGCTAGTATGAGTTTACTACCACATCAAATTAATCACATTGATGTTCGCAATTCAAATATGACAGACAAAACAGAATTGTCAGTAGTTTTATGGTAAGTGGCCGCTGCCGCCTATGAACATCTGTGATCAACCCTAGATAAGATAAGAGTCCTATCTGAGGTTAATCACAGATGCGTTTCTACCCCTGAGGGTTAAGTTGGAACGCCTTGGATGAGTATCTCCCTTGTCATACTCGTAAAACCAGATCACAAAAGCGCTTAATACTTCTGTTATTAAGTTGAAATAGGTGTGAGGGTGGTATCACCAGAGTTGAAACACAAAGGGTTCTACCATCTTCAAAATCATAGTCTTACCAGCATTTTTCAGTCAACCCATTCAGGATACATTCTGTTACTTCCTAAATTTGTTATAAAATAGGTCTCATCCGGTAAACGGATAGGTGAAGGTCGCTTTTACTCTGGATCTTTGACCATTACCTACACATATCCGTTATGAGCGGAGTAACCGGATAGCGCAGTCATAAAGGTTTTTTTCTATAAATAATAATATAAAATATCTTGTCTTTAAGTTTCGACTAAGATACGCGTATAGGTGTTTTTATATTTATTTGCCTACTTAAATTCTTCTAAAGTTTTTTTTAAATTTTAAGTAGCATGAAACGTTTATAAGATAAATTATACCTTTTTGTCTCTGTCTTCTTTGGAAAAACATCTTGAACCCTTATTTTACTGGAATTTTATAGATTTTTTGGCGAATCTAATATCGTTTTTAAATCTGTCTTGCTAAGCTATCACGACTGACTAAAATCGGTTTCCCGGGCGATATTACATCAAAGTACTTTTAAAATAATACTCACCGTGTGGAAATTTTGTTGAGTGTATAATATTTTCAAAGGGATCGTATCTTAAAAGAATTTCAGGAGAAGAAATATTATAATATTTAAAATGTTATAAAGATTTGCTTTATTTGAACATAAAGAAATACATTTTTATTCTTTAGGTTTCCATGGTATTCTCGACAAATTAACCAGTATAATCCCGAATCTTTGTTTTATCTTAAATATTACAATGTTTTTAGTCGCCATTATAGCAAATATACAAAGATTTTTGTGTTTACTTTGTAAGTAAACATGAAAATGTAAGATCAAACAATTTTGCCCTATGAAAAATCGTTTGTACCATACGAATACCATACGAAACAAGACTTAATAAAGATAAAAGAAAAAAATACATTTTTAAAGTATATGGTAGAAATGTTTTTAAAAATACTATTTGCAAATTTAACGCACGTATAATACAATTTTATTGTTAGCTACAACTATTGTGACATTTTACTTTTGTTATCTGTGACAATAGGGCTTTGCATCAGCGATTGCCGAAAGTGCAACGAAGCACAAAGTAACACAATTCGGCTCGTTTCCCGCAAATACCCCAAATGTAACTTTTAGATTAAACGTGGTATATGTAAATAGAATAGAATTCGTTTAATACCAAACTAGCAGCACTAGTTTTTGAGTTCACAGTATGTGTGTGAAATAAAGTTGGTGAAGTTTGAAACAATCGTATCTGCTCATAAACGTTTAGTCTGGTGTGGAACATTATGAAATAACCTGTAAGTTTTTTAAGTTATAAATCTTCTTGACTATTAGGTATGATTTCGACAAATGTAAAAAGTAAGAGCGGGAAAACGGTTTATGGAACACAGATATATTACAAAAGATAAAAAGTATCCTGTATCATTACTGCCTATATCTTCTATGTTTGTACCAAATTTCATTGAGATCCATTTAGCCATACGGAAGTTAGAGAGTACCAACTTTCGCCTTTATCATAATAGTATACAACGGGAACCGTACGTTTTTCCGGGATAAAAAGTAGCCTATATCAATACTTAATAATAACCACTGGCTGCAATAAGTGCCTAAATATTCTGAAATGTGTTAATTAAGAGGCATACAAAGTACATACACATAATTTATATTTTGTTATTATTACATCAATGCGTTCGATTTCAAGCTTTATTATGTTTGTGCGTTTCAAAAGGGATTCACTTTGTACCAAAATAGCGAGTAAACTTCATTAAAATAGTGCTTTGGACAGATTTTAAGGCAGATTTCTGGCAAAGGACCTCAATCAATGTAGCCGTGTCTATTTGAAATGATCGCGGAATGGCCTCGGGCAGGATGCCACTTGGCTCTGAATTCCAAAAGGCTAAATAGCATTCGCTCATTAACGAAGTAACCGTTACGTATCTACACTTATATAACTACATAACGTATTAACCGTCAACAAATTGATATCTGTCTGTGACATTATAATCATTATGGTAACTACTACTACTAGTACAGAAACTACCATTTTCTAATGTGTGCTAAAAAGTTATTCAAGGTCAACATTTTCGTTTTTTTTTTCAAAAACAGTAAATTTTTTTCGAATATACATGTATGTCATACAATAATTGCAGATCATAAATTTATCTACAAAAAATCGTTACACTTTTTTTCCTCCAAAGATATTATCATCTATCTATCCTTCCAAAGATATTTCCATTCTAAAAGTTTTGAAGCGTTACATTATACGATATGCACACATTTCCACACCACCTATGAGGCAGTGTACTTGGCGGTTTTTTTAGCGTGGTTTCATTGGAATAGCTACTCCAGGGTTTTTTATGACGGGATTATATGAAGAGAACCAATTCAAGGCAGAGGGGGAGAACTCTAAGTAGGATAGGATGGCAAGGAGAATATCGTGGTTGACCGTGTTAAAAGCGTTAGAAAAGTCAACAAGCGCCATCATCGTAAGCATTCTGTCATCCATCCCTCGTCGGATGTCATCGTATACTTTAATTAGTGCGGTGGCAGTGCTATGGCCGGATCGGAATCCAGACTAATAAGCGTTCACCAGGTTCTATTTCAATACATGAGTAGGGACTAGCTTATGTACACAGGCTTCCAGAACTTTAGAAAGAAACGGAAGAATAGATATGGGCCGATAATGATAAGAAGAATAGGATAGAAGACTTAAGACATTTGTCATACAAAGGCTTTGTCCCTGATAAAGGGTATACATATAAGTACTCGTATATGAAGTATAAATAAAAAGTATTTTAGAAATGTAAGAACATCATCATTATAAAGACGCGAAGTGCATTAGATGACGAGTTATTTTTAGTTACTCGTACCAAAACAACTCTTGCAATTCAAACTGAAGTATTTTAGTAAATCTTATGTTTTATTTATTTTATAATAACATTATTCTATAATTAATATTTGTATGAACAATAATAATATGCCGGCTTTCTGCCCTTTATGTACCTAATTAAAAATCACACACACTTAAAGATAATAAACATACGTAACAACTATTTTTATTTATACATATTTTAATTTTTTATTCTTATTATTTCAATTTTTATACATATTTTCAATTATGTCACGTACGTCGCAAATAAATGCATAATAAAAGTCATTTTAAGGGATAGGTAGGTACTAAATTCCAAATATAAATATTCTTATTATAATATTCAAAACCATTTATCCGTATGTGGAATTCAATAAGTATGTTAACATGTTCTTAAAATAAATAAGCAAAAATATTTTTAAATCTAGATATGCAATAGCGCAAAGAGAAGAGTGGTAGTTGTATGATATTTCAGTTAACTTTGTTGTCTCAAACAATTATGTTAAAATGGGCATCCAGTAGTGATTAAATAGAAGTGAAGAACACTGCAAATAGTACAAATGAGTGTTTACGTAGCGTTGGCAAAAAAGACCGCGCAATTTCGTATTGGAGTGGCCATTACCGCGCCGACTGTGGAAAGACCGTTCGCAATTGCATTCAAAATGTCGCTTTTAATTTTTCAAAATGCAAAGGTAAATTCGCATTTGCGGGTGGTACGATAACTACCCGCCTAAAAGCTCCAGAGAAGCAAGTCGCTCCGCTTTGTTGCCAATACAAAGCCACGTTCATACGCGATTTACAAAAACTTTCTCTAGGCGCCAACGTTGTGTGTATTGTAATTGTAAAATACAATAATTTGTTGACAACAATAAAAATTACTGATTTATCATATTTTAAATCAGCTGTAACAGATTTAAAGCAGTGTTTGCAATTATGTGCTTCTCATGATTCCGTGTCTCCTGATTTCATGGTACTGTCGTGTTATTTATTTCCAAAACAAACTCCATAAGGTTAGATATCCTAGATACTCCCTATAAGATGTTAAATAATATATTACAAAACAGTTTTTTTAAGTCATTCGTAGTTTAAAAAGTAGTTTTTCAGTTTAAACACAATCTATTTTTTAAAGCTTTACAAGAATACTAGGAGTACGTACAAGTCCCCCATATTTTAGAATTCGTCAAAGATCTACCAATCTTTATTGAGCGATACGAAATTACAGTGAAATAAAAATTAATGCCGTGTATTACAGAGTCATAGTTAAGTAGATAAAAGTGCTAAAAGGAATATTAAGAGAAAACAAAAGGCGCTCATTTATGAGTCGGAGATTCGTCTATTCCTTGATTAAAAGAAAAACGAGTATCAACCAGACGTATCTGAGGAGACGTATTGTGCTTTTATTCGACGTCTCCAGATTAAAAAGTGGGGCAGACACAATGAGAGGCAGGTGGTGGCAGGTAAGCGCGGGGGGGCACTGTACAATGGGTATATGACGCTCCGAGTGTCTCCTGATCCCCTAGCTGCCGCGTCTTGTCGGCGCGCCCCTGTGTGCCAGCATTAGTATTCAACGGTGAACGATGTGTGCTTATGTGTGCTCTTCACTTGCAGAGATCGCAACACGTGTGCTTTTTCGTAGTTAGCCCGGAAACTTCTGAGCCGGATAAGACACAGACTTGCGTTTTAAGATAATGAATGTAAAATTTTAGATAGAATGCCGTCTCTAATGTTTCAACAAAAATCGTATGCTTCTTCATGTTTGATTGGTGGTGGAACTTTAATATAGTTCGACCCAGGAGGTTCCATCCTACACCTATTTGTAGCGTGAGGCAATTTTGCGTTTCGGTGGAACTATGTAAATGCCGGCTCAGTTACACATGAGGAAACATTTAGACCTGGGGAATGATGACGTTGCAGACGTACATTGACAGCAGTAACATATTTCTATCTTAAAAGGAAATACAAAAAGCAATGGATATAACTTCTTGCTTGATTGGTTTTGTAATGTGTGGATGCTTCTTACGTTTTCTTCTAATGTGTAGGGAATCATCGAAACGAATGGAACATTTCAGGTTTTTTTTTTGCGAGTTTTGTTACATTCTAAATTTTTTGCATAACCCCATACGCGAGTATAAATTTGAAATATAGTACTTTGCTTTCGTGATTGTCAACTTGCTGGATTCCTTGTTTCATACGGAAAGGAGATATTACGAGAGAAGACCACGACAAATCTCCACACATCTACATTATGGTGTCAAAAAAAACCATAACTTCTCAAATTCAGGAAACGAAAGTTTGGCAGAGTAACATTTTTTTTATGTTATAGAATAAGCAAACGAGCTAGCAGCCCATCTAATTGTAAGTAGCCACTGTCAGTAATGGAGATCTGTAATCAACCCCAGATAAGATCACAGTGCTATCTGAGGTTGGCCACAGATGCGTTGCTTCCCCTGAGAAATAAGTTTGAATGCCTCGAATAAGTATGTCTTTCTTACCACTCCCTTCAGATCAGAACACAGCGGTGCTGAACACTGCTGTTATAAGACAGAAATGGGGGTGGATATGATGCCTCCGGAGTCGAACCATCTTTAAATATATGGAACATCCATATATGGAACATTGGAACGTAGATGGAGCCGTATCTCAAAACATAGCGCAAGCGACAGTACCACTGGCTAAATTACGGTTATATGACGCTAACAGCCTCTAAATCCCGACCGAATGGACTCCAATAAAAGTTTCTGAAGTCGTGGCTTTAGTACTGCGTTAAAATAGGTCACGTTTTTTATCGATATAAAGACCATCTATATATTTATTACATAGAAAGATTTTTTAAATGATCTTTGTAATTGCAATTTTAAAACATTTTATATTTAAATCAGAAGTAGCAAACGACCATGCAGTCCACCTCATCAACAACTCTTACTAACCTGATACTCCTACCAAAATTTGGCTACATACTTTTCCCTTGTGAACTTATTTGGAACACCTTGGATTCGTATATTTTTTTAACCACAGCCCTTAAACCAGAATTCAGCAGCGCTTATCACTTCTGTCATTAAGCAGAAATAGGTATGGCGATGGTGCGCCGGGAGTCCGAAGTCGAACCACAAAGAGTTTCACCACCTATAAAGTACATTAACCATACAATACATTTCTGTAGTGGAAACTCGACCTTGCAAGGAAAGAACTCTTAAATAATATGTCACAAAAGGTAATTGAAGACGCAATGAATATTAATTCATTTATACTTAAATTTTTACAATACGTTTATGTTATAAAATAAATAATGAGCGAAAGGTAAGGGAGACACATTTATCCGAATTGTTCCAACTTAGTTCTCAGGGAAAGCAACGCATCAATTATCAACCCTAGTAAGCTTCTAATCTTAACTAGGGTTCATCACAAGTGTTCATGGGCGGCAGTGGCAATATTATATAAAAAATAAGGAAATATTTAGCAACAAGGAGTGAGAAAATTCATGCGAAATAGACATATACCCTAAAGCCACACGCCACGCTAAAGTGGTATAATTTAAAAGGGTTAAGTGTTAGTAAAAACAAAACTAATTAAGCGCAACATGACACGCCCAAATTGAATCGGAATGGAAAATCACAAATAGGTAATGGTTTTTGTGAGAATAACAAAATAATTACTTTAAAAACCTTCCGTGTGGTTTCAAATCTCTTTTACTTAAAGTAATTTTGATAAATAGACCGTGTTTAGTAATTATATTGATTGAATAATAAAAGGGTTTCGGAGTTGGCGAAAATATATTATTCAAAAAATTAATTTATAATCCTTAATTAATTATAATCCTTTGGGAGAAATTCTATGAATAAAAAAAACATGTCGGGTCAATTTATGAAAAACTTCTGTGAAGGCAGCAAAATTAGTGTTTTCAAATACGTTCTATTATTTGTAAAAATTGTAATGCTGCCTAAGTACTGAAAAAGTACGTATAACGGTAAAAGGAACAGTCGCAGTCTGAACATATGTCTTCGGATATCAATGATCTTTATATGACGTAATTCATCAGAATCTAGACCACCCGATTTTTTTTTGTTTACGTTCATACAACGCTCAGTAAAAAGCAAAACTGCTAACGCCAAAACACTTTGGGCATAGCTCTACTGAGACAAGATGCTGTGTAATATTCGCATAACTAAAATGAGGCCTCAATTCTTGTTAACTAATTGTAATTGTAACAATAAAACCCGTAATTACCTGCGGTGCTTGTACTGTGCTTGAATATTCGGTATTTCTGTTACTTAAACATAACGGTCGAGGCAGTTGGGACGGCAGTTCACAGAATTTACGTTATAGCTTACAATGAGCTCGCGCCTATTCTGTAACTCGGAACGTGAGTTTGAAACCCTTGAGCAATTCGAGTGTGCTACAATGACCCTACTTTATGTGAAATGACAAACAAGTTAGGCACACATTGCTTCGATATGCATGTCACGTTACGTATACTAGGAAATTTTCTTTCAAGACCTATCTAAGTTTGAAGAAAATTTTATCCCCTATTTAGTCTATGACTACAAAATACTTACTTGTTGTTCGTCGTTTTATATGCAACGCCTTTAAAAATATTTCTTATAAAAGCACAGTTGTTAATCAAGCAAGAGGGCAGAATGAGCATGGTTTGATCGAGGAGGTACCATCGCCATATTTATTTTTAGCGTGACACAGTTCTTGCGTTTTGATAGAAGGGTGTGGTTGCCGTTTATTTTTATGTGGTAAGGATCTCAGCTCGCGAATAACGGGGCAACTATCCTCGAGTTTAAATGGAACTACCTTTTCATATTTAACACCAGTGAAAGTGAAATAACCCTTATGACTTCAGTAGAACCAACGCCACAACTGTTTCTGCATAAACCAGTAGTATTAAGCGCTGCTGTGTCCTGGTTTGAAGGATGTGGTAAGGAAG
>DWPW01000257.1:0-12781 GCA_018252015.1 Astraptes brevicauda
TTTGAGGACACCACGTGGCACGTGGTCTGGACTGGACTGCAACCTCTAGGTTTAGGCTAGCGCACGCGCAACCAGACCTGAAACCCATATCCCCCGCAAATAAGGATGACACTCCTAACAAGTATCCTAACAAATAAGGGCTCTAAAATGAACGAAATCGACACTCACGTGGCATTGGAGACTTCGACGGGTATTTACTGCTGCCGGGCGTCAGGGAAATTACATTCCCTTTACATCTGGTGATCACACAATCCCTGGGACCACCATGGACTTCACTGGATCACCACCTGACCACAACCCGTACACAGGGCTACCGGACCTCCACGGCCTTCGACTTGACCGCTCGGCCGCCAAAACGAAAAGAACTCCAATAACGACCACCGAGACCAAGGACACTCTGACACAGATCATTAAGATTAGGCCTTGGGAGTGTAATCTATTTATTTTAAGTTTTATCTTTTTTATTAATTTTAATATTAAATTATTTCTATTAATATTAAATTATTTTATAAATATTTTAATTTACTAATTGCTACTTAACAATGAACTATTAAAATATTTATTGTCTCTGTTTACAACATTAGCGCCACTGTGACAAAGGAACTAAATTAGATCGATCCACGGTAATTAAGTTACCGTAACCCAACAGATGGCGCTATGAGACATAATACTAACACATTACATTAAGGGGTAAAATTTGCTACGTTACACACCTACCTATACATTGCAGACAATCTAGCTAGTAGTTTATTAAAATTAATATCACAATACAAACTTGGATAAAGTAGCGCACGACTATCAATACAAATGAAGTTCGCTTCGCTGCGGATGCTGCCAGCTTGTTCTTGCTTTCAAGTCATGAATCTTTAAGTTTTGTATTAAAGTTCATAGTTAATGAGACGTGTAATGCAATAGCGGTTATAAATAGCGGTTATAAAATATCTGTTGTAAATAAAATAACAGTTATAAATGTATATGGTAATAACAGCGTAAAAATAAATGTCTTGAGAATTTATTGTTTTAGCTTTTTACATTTGTTTAAATAGAAAATAAGGCTTAAAGTTTATTGAAAAGAACTCGATGTTCTTATTCAAATGATTGTAATCAAAGTATTGTTCTTCGTGTTTTTGAAGTTTGTAAAAATATATAATTCTGTTTGGTAATTTATGTGTAAGAATTAAATACTAAATAACTCAAAAGTAAGCGATAACTTTCAACTTCAAAGTAATTGATAGGGATCATTACCTTTATTCAGAGCGTTGACACAAAGCAACCGAAACAAGTTAATTCATTTAAATTCTGCAGATCATTTCCGGGTAAGTGTTTATAGAATATTCAACGCAACAAAGTGTCTTTCATAAATAATTAATTAACTTCACTTAATGTTGAAGGCGGTAATCGCAATTTTAGCTTTGGGATCGCGTAAGCCAACTCCTGTCACAAGCCACAATTTATCATTCGCTTCATTCACCTTTTTTCACGAGCACATTGTTACCAAATGTAACTTACAGCGCATAAACAGAAAATACTGCGGGCGCTCTGCCAACATTGACGGTTACGGAGAGAAGGCAAACTTTGTTTAATTTCTCCGACAATTGACGAATTTGAGTGGAAATTAATTTTAAGACGTTAACGAACTCGATGGATGTTGTCTGAGTTGTGGGCTTTACAGGATTAAAATGTTCCGCTCTTGTAATTACATTATCAATAACCCTCTTACATTATTATATAATACCACTCGATCCTACAATTTGGCCAGAGCGTGTCATTGTTGAGTTTAATTAAACAATATCTGTGATCAAATATTTGGAATCCTATAGAACGATATTTGGCAATTCCGATGACCCAATTGTCTGTGTTGTCTTTATTTGCCCAAAGCGAAGGGTACGCCTTTATATATAACATTTCTAATAGCTATAGGAAAGTAATCTGGCATTGTGTGGGTCTCATATCGGAAGCAATCGTTTCGTTGATTGAACTTACACAAACGTTTTCTTAAAAGCTTTCATGGAAGTAGTAAGCGAGTATGCATTTAACCTGATGGTAAGTGGCTACTGCCGCCCATATGTAATCAACCCCAGATAAGATCACAATCCTACCTAAGGTAGGCCACAGATGCGTTGCTACCCCTGAGGACTAAGTTGGAACGCCTCGAATAGGTATGTCTTCCTTACCACACCCTTCAGACCAGAACACAGCAGGATCACTGCTATCACTGTTATCACTGTTATCACTGCTGGTATAAGGCAGAAATAGATGTGGAGGTGCCGCCGAACTCACACCACAGAGAGTTCTACCACCTTTCATGGTAACCTTTACTGGCATCGCAACTGAGACAAGATGTCTGTGTTACCGGTATTGCAGCCTAATAGGATTTTATCCGGTCGGATTCTTGTGCGAGGCGATCCTTCTTAGTCCGCAATGGTAGCAATGCATCTATGTTTAACCTCAGGAAGGTTTCTGATCTTATCTGGAGTTGATCACAAATATCAACGGCAGTAGCATGCCATCAAATGGAATATATGCTTGGTTGTTACTTGGATCCTGTAAAAATTATTTCAAGTTCATTCATGTGAAAAAAGAGCATGGCCTTAGTATTGAAGTCAACTCAATATCGTTTCTATTTCTTATAATATTACTTTTAATCCTGTGAAGACAAATTCTCGTAAAATACTGCAATGCAGAAAGAACTTGTTTTGAATTTTTATGTTTTAAGGTATTAGACATGCCGACTAGTAAATGGGTCGTTTTATTTATTCAAATGTTGTATCGCTATGTTGTAACGTTTAAAACAAATATATTTTCTTATTCCATTTCAATCTGTTTCTTCTCTAAGTTTAGATATCATTAATAACATGCATTGGACCTATATTATTTTGTCTTTATTTACATACAGTTATTGCCTTATTATAAGTATGTGTAAACAATAAAATAATAAGCAATATTTATCAAAACTAAATATCAATACTACAGCAAACATTATTTTTTGATCGTAGATATATTGAAAGAACAAATGTAAATAAATAATGTTTTTTATTTAGAAATGAGTCAATACATTAGTAATATATAAAATGTCAAGATGGTTGTTTGGTAACGTTTTTTCGTTAAGCGTTGCCGTCATTTTCAACTGCGTAAAAACCAGCGGAATGTTGACTAATTGACGTCAAGTTGTACCTAGTAGATAGTACATATCTCTATCTTGAATAGTCTCTTAAAATGAGACTGGTTTAAGTAATTCTATGCTTTAAACGAGCAATTCTTGTATGTAATTGGTTTTAGTAAACGCCTCTAGGAATATTTGGTTTTAGATAGACTTTAAATATAAAAGTTTTCACTTAAAAATGTATTTATATTTTTAACAAACTTGGTTACGTTTGGTGTGTACCTATCTCTGTTGGTAAGGATAACTTTCAACGTCGTTTTGAGTGATATTAAAACTTCATATTAATTTGAAATAAAAATGCATACTTATAAAGGACTGATGATAATGCAATTAGATGAAAAAAAAAAGATAATTGTTAAAAAATGCATGGGGTACTTTTTGAGATATCAACATGATAATCTTTCTACTCATCTGGCTGTCTCTCTGTTAATAAAATAGTTATAACTACTAACACCATGCAGGCTACAATTTGTTACAATAATTATTTTTTGCCTTTTAGTTAAGTTTTTTCACAATAGCGTGTTTTTTAAGTTATTAGATTAGTTATTGCGTGTTTTTAATATCCAGTTTAGTTTTTTACTTTAGTTATTGAGAAAAAAGTTTAATACTGCTTATTACAAATAATAAGACCACAAAGGGTTTTATCATCTTAAAACACTATAATTCAGCTTCTTATACACTTATAGCCCCACAGGATTCTCACCTGTGTCGTGGATGCTATGGGAACACACAAACACCCAGACGCAGAACCGAAATCCAAATCCATCATTTAGATGTCTGTCTGGCCGGGGATCGAAGCTGGAACTCATTCATCCCTTAGACCAGTATAATGCCCACTCCGCTACGGGAATTTTCGATCTAATTTTAATTTAAATTGTAATCCAATTTCGCGCGAAGCGAGTAGTAACTACCTATATTCTCGTTTAGATAATACACTAATCTGACTAACTATATTATTAGTTCAGCAAAACGATCTAATGAAAGCATATTTAATACTACCATTCAAAACTTCCCGTTTTGAACTTTATAAGCCTTTGAGATCGTATGAAGTTATGGTATCACTTTACTTCGAAGAAATTCATATTCGAACGTTTAATTTCAAATGAATGAAACTTTAAAATGATTTAATATACGTATTCGTTATATCGATTAATTAGAAATATAAGGTTCTTTTTGGCCAAAAATATTTTAGAAGTTGTGTAATTTATCAAATTATCATTCTATCGCAAACGTTAGAAAAATTATTTATTCATTTTGATATATAAATGTAGCATTGCAACTATTAGCCTACAATCAAATTGCATGCATAATACACGAAGTATTATATATGAGTACGAAAAAGGCAGGTCGTATTAATGATATGCTAAACAAGAAACATCGAAAACTACTTGATAAATACAATGCCTTATGTTTTACCTACCTGTACATTGACCCCAGGTAGTCATAGTGTGCTTAGACTAACTTTAAAAATAACATTATTCACTATTATTAACAAAAATAGGTAACGATTCCAATTTACAGGATAAATGTATATATATTAAACATGATGTACCTACAATTATTTTAGAAATTACGGAGTCCAATCTATTATAATCATTATTTTATTTATATTACATATTTGTGGATTTTTTAATCCATTAAAATCAACTAGTAGCCTAACTCAAATTTTTAAAGTGAAATTAAACAGAATGACATTTTAAATAATATTAACGCATACCATTCCGTAGCGAAAAGCGAACGTCGGTTTATAATGGCTTATGTAATACGCATTGATACCGCCCAATATGCACTGCCTAAGCGTTAATCTACGTGTTCATTGAGCTTCGAGGCATTGTAAATTAAGATTAACTTCAAAGCTCCAATCAACAGTCCAATCATATGCAAAATCGAACTAAACCTGGTTGTGTTGTATTAATAGTAGTGCAAATGCCTACGTTGCCTGCCCATGGACATCTGCAATCAACCCCAGATAAGATCACAGTTCCACCTTAGGTCGGCCACAGATTCGTTGGTATCGCTGAGGACTAAGTTGGAACGCCTTGAATAAGTATGTCTTCCTTACCACACTCTTCAGACCAGAGCACGGCAATGCATAACATTGATGTTATAAAGCAGAAATAGGTCTGATAGAGGTGCCACCGAAGTCGAACCACAAAGTTTTCTACCGCACTTAAAAGGTTACCTGTATATTGGATATTCTTGGGTGGCAACCACTACAGAAAAACTGGTTACAAATTCACAGCGTAATATTAACTTGTACGCATTGTACATTTAGATAAGCTTTGTTAATAACAAGTCATATAAAAAATTAAACCTGATATCATTTTAGTTTAGTATGATACCAATACAAAGTACGCTGATCTGGTTAAAGTTAATTTAATACGAAGTAAATACTCGCCGATATGAATTATCTAAGCTATTCATAAATTGAGTTTTGAACAATTAAACAAATAATTTCTAAAATTAAACCTAAACAAACATAAAACTAGTACAAAGCGTAAAATTTGTTTAATAAACTTCTTAGGTAATAATTGCATTATTATCTATCTTGTCGGTAAAATCTACATTACTTATATCCGTCGATAATATTAAACCATAAGCACAAAAAGAGGATGAGAAATGGGAATTACAGATACATAATAAAATTTGGGCTACTGGCATCCGAGGACATCTGTAATTGTCCACATAAGATTAGTCTTACCTAAAGTTGACTACATGCGTTGCTATTCCTAAGGACTAAGTTGGAACGCCTCGGAACATGTATTTCTAAGCGAAACACACCTATCAAACACATTAGCACTTTACACTGCTATTTCTAAGCAGTAATAGATGTGTCGGTGTTGACGCGGAGTCAAACCACAAAGGGTTCTACCTCCTTGAAATTAGTATCGAATTTAGTAACCCGTTATTTAAGAAACCGCTGAATGTGGGTACCTAAGTCATTTTTTTTAGCTTTTCGCAATGTTATACATAGGTATATTGAAATTGAGTGAAAAGTGAAAAACAATTACTTGATGTTAAACAATCGAGTTTTTGTCTTTACAATAATTAACTTATTTTACCACACCAATTTACAGATACAATTGCCCAAACGACAAAACCATTACATTCGCGACAAAACCGCAACCAGACGTATGACGGAACATTTATGTCCATTAATTAGCGCTCTCAAAGAAACCTTGTTAATTACGTTTTGTACGTATATATTTCAAATATGGTTCACAGTAAATAATGCCATTTGGCGAATTCTGGTAGTTATTGTAAGTGTAAATTAACGGCCAAAATGCCAAAGTACAATTCTCCACATCGGTAATGCAATGAATTTCAAAAATATCTCTATAGCACAAATTATGAGTATCAGGTAAAAGGCTCGTTTGCTACCTCCAAATTATATAAAAATCTTGAAATATAACCTCGAAGACTCTTTCTTCGAAGAAACTTTGCAATCGAAATGTGTAACTAACTTTATTATACTAACTAAATTTCTTACATTGGATAGGTACAATGATTTCAGAGCAAATGGTTTCCATTAATAAAGATTAGTGAAGCGAAAATATAACTGACATTTCTTATAAATAACTGCAGCTGAGGCCGTTTCAATATTTTATCGTATTGTATATTTTCCGAATGGAGACACTTTAGATATATGATACGAGTTTGAACGTAAAATGCATAGATGTTTGAAATATGAATTACAAATTTCATGAAATTATTTTTATTGTAATGCAGTAACGAATATCGAAATTAAAATACAGTAATATTTAATATACGGCTTTATTACAAAATCATTGCATTTAAGTGATCACTTTCCATTAGGTAGACTACAAGAGCTAATTAAATCTTGTATAAAAAAAACTCCAATATAAACACTGCCTTGATTCTAACTTATAAAAGTTGGTTCTAAAGCTTCTGAACTTTGGTCTGACAAATGTAAGAAAAATACAATTCCATGAAGTATTGCAGATCGATCCTCATAAGTATTATCGTATAGGTGGTCAATCTTAGATAAGTCCTTAGATTGAATTTTAGATAACAATTCTTTTTGGGTTTCATGACAGATATGCAACGGCGATACTGATCATTTACTAATCTAACTATAGAGTATACTACATACCTATGTATATACAAATATGTTTACTATGAATTAAATATACAAGAAGCTAATATAAAAAAGTTGTAAAACTTGGCTTATTTATGGCCTGAAATTTATTCTAAGTTTGCTTCTCTTTTTGGGTCGGTCAAAATTTGCATGTAGGACAACTTCACTATATATTTATTTGTATATATGTCACTTCTACAACCAGTAGTTTGAATATAGTTATATAATTTGCTTTTCATTTTGAAGGAGTATCTCTAAAATTCACGCGTATCTTATTTTATCAAATACATTTTGATAGTTTTGGATTTTTTGAGGTTCAACTGCTACACGTTGCAAAGTCTTATAGTAGAAAAACAAAAATTACTGTTAAGAATGTGTTTTTGGCAATAAGATACTAAAGTACTTATAATACTTTAGTATCTTATTAATTTATTATTAATTTCACAATGGTTTCTAGCCATAATGGTTTGAAATTATTCGTTTCGGAGATCATTGACTGTCGTTTAAATTGGGCTTAAGCTTCTTGTATGAAATGACACTTTTTAAACTCATAGACCCCACCCTAGAATTCCTCGTAGATCCTGTCATTGTTACAATAAATGAAGTAGACATTTTTTTCATTGAAAAATCGAATAATGCAGTTTTAACAACATCGGCGTCATAGTTTCTTTTTTTGAGAGTTTTGCCATTTACGCACTCTTGAAAATATCACACTGTATGTGGATATCATTGACACAAAAAGCGCAGAATAGTAAACTCAAGACAACAAAGAGCTAATCATTAAACAATTACCAATAAACAATAGTACATTGTCATATCATAGCATAGGACTGGTGATTGGATCAATAGTGCCGTTAACAAAAGGGCGATACTGAAGGGTGAGGGGTAACTAACCTAGTCATGTATAACCAAGCACCCTTCATATTGAATGTTAGACTCTCCCTATAGACGTAGTTTATACTGATGTACATTTACTTAAAACCCCACTTTTAGTTAACGGTTATTGAACTTAAATATCAGGGGAACGACTTTACGTTCTGTTGAGTGTATTTTTAAAAGTATCCTTAATGTATTTTTGTTTAGAAGTTTCTGGATGATAACAGAATTAGGGGTATTTGTTTAATAGTATATTGCGATTGCTGCCCTTCTTCCTACCAAAACCAAGCCAGAACAGTAATTCACACTTCTGCTATAAGGCAGATAGTTGTAGAAGAAACTGATGCCAACGCAGTTTCACTTACAATACAAAGAGTTCCACCGATTTCTATTATTGTTGACATTAACTCGCATTTAGGAATATTATATTTATTTCCTACGACGGAACGGACACGGTATATGCGTTTCGGGTAAGAGGATGTTTGTGCAAACCAATGTTAGCGAACTGGTGGTTTTGAACACAAATCTCCAAAACCACTAACGTTTGAACAAGTTTTACGATAACAACTCACCAGGGGGCGCTGCAGTAAGCATTTGCTTATTCAAAATCAAAACTACTATTCTTAACAAAAAGAACTTGTTTTCTAGCACAACCATAATTATTATATGCACTCTGCTTACTACGTTTACTATATATAGATTTTTTGGGTTTCCTACCTAGATCCATTCTTGTTGTCACTTAATACAACCTAAATATATATAACAGTAGTACTTGAAAACATGTAAAAACAAAATAAACAGCCTTAAATTAATAAAACAATAAAACAAGATAGCTTTTTATTGAAATCTATGTAATATATTCGGTATGATGAAAACGATCAAGATTTAGAAAACCAGCAATAACTGCAAATTTATACTCACTTACTTTGTATAATGTATGTTAAAAAGTTTGGAATAAACGAAAAAATATATAAAATTCGGAAAAATCCAAGACGTTTCAGATGCAATTGAAAAAAGATAAAATAATTTATAAACCCCCGACTTAAATAATTTATATGACGAGAGATAATTAACGTAAAAAACATTGAAAAATAAATTCATGATAAATTAATGTCAAGGTTGCCAATCAATATCACGATACCCAACAAACTCACAAAAAGATTTTCAATAAAAGTAACTTTGACAAGCGAAAGGGATTATTAAAGATTCCAAACACGTTTCAGATCGTGGACTGATAAATAACAAGCTAGGTACTTGAAACGAAATCTGAACCCGGTTTCTTAGTATTAAATTGAGATGTAATCTTATCTAAATAAGAGAGTGAAAATTTAATAGATTTGAATAGATGAAAACGGGGTTCACGCTATTATTTTGTTCCAAAAATTCAAATGGTATGAAAACTACAACTGAGCACATCTGGCATATATTACTAAACTAGATCACAATAACGCTGTTTTTGTTTATATGTAAAAATCTAGAGAAGTCATCGGTATCAATTGCTTACCATAAACTCTGTAAGTATCTAAAATTTAATTAGACAAGTGAAGTTAGAAACAAAAATGACTATGACATGAGTAAATATGTAGTATCAAGTAGATAGGTATAAAGTATTTCAAACAATACGGTAGTACCCTTATTGCACACATAATAGTAATGATATAACTTCGATTCGAATATTTCAGCAGGAATCGTAATATTGAACATCGCAATGCACACTGAATTATACCTCAAAGCTGTATGGACCAAATCACTAATCAGTACATGCTAAACGTATGCAATACGATCGGAAACAATAGTATCCAAAACGTATGTTCCTCTGGCCATCTCGTTAATTCTACCGTCGGAATGCTAAACTAACAACTCCAAATTAGTATCTACCTTATAATTATTGAATACGTTACACCTGTATTGTTGATAATGCATACATATAACCTAGAATTTTGTACTGGGCACACCGTGCGTTTAGACGGAGCTGCCGATTTAAATTAGTATCTCTTTATCCGTAACTGCAACTGAATCATTCCATGGGTTAATAATCACATTAATTTCAAACTGTCTTGACAATGTTTATTTAAAAATTCCTCCTTTTCTGCCAAGAATTTATATAAAACAAATCTTGAATGTCATCTGATACCACAGCACACATCAACAAATAACAAAATACGTCAATAGCACTCTACAACAAAATGAGAGCAAGGTATGAGTTTTACTAGGATAGAATCAATTTATTTCTGTACCCTCGATAAGCTAGATAGCTGTTCTGAAACTACTAGAATCGTCTCGGAATTTAGACAAATAAAATAGATATATGACACTATAAAAAAATCATCAACATCGTAAATATTTATCCGCTAGTGCAAATTATGTTTTCATTTCTCGAAACACTCCTCATAAAATTATTATTTTAAATCAACAGTCCAATTGACAGCATCACTATGTTTATCGCAATTTCATCAATGGGCTAATGTAATGGGATAACGTGTAAAAAATAAAATAAAATTCGAACAATTGTTATTAATAATAATCAAACAACGGTTACTGAATAAAACGAAGAAGTTAAGAAGAAGCATACATAAAAATTGGTATTTAATATTACATAAAAAATATTTATGAGTATATTAATTACTTTAATGAATGTAATGTATTTTGAGTAGGTGCTTTTAAAGCTACAAATTTTGTTTCAAGAATTCTCTCAGAATCAAGGCAGGACATCGTACCGTCGAACTTTTACGTAGCAATTTATCTCATTATCTCAACCAGCTATCCTTTCAAGACTCTTAAAGATTGGCAACAGTACAATAAAGAGCAAGTTGCTGTTTGTGAGAAACGTGAATTACATTTTTTTTACTTTACTAAATGTCAAACTATTTTATTTGTGTCTGAAATTGAGTATTCTTTAACTGTTTCTTTTTCTTTCAAATTTGAATTACTTGGTGAGACTTAACGCGAATGGTTGCTCAAGTGCACAATAATACACCTCAAACAATTTTGTGAACTTTACGAAAGCCTCTTATCTATGGGCCGGTAAATATACGCCTGAATAGAGACTTCTATTCACTTCAAGCATAATCTTAAATTTAGGGAAATTTCTACTAATTCTATTATAATTTATTGCACAATTCATAATCCTATAAGATAAGATCAGACACATATAATTGCTGTCTGGGCCCGACGCTAACTCTTGCAGCGCATCGCAGAGCGAATCTGTGTTGAATCTGCGTTGTTGAGAGTTTCGTGGTCAACGGGTTAGATAATATATAAACTATTATATAGTTACGATTTATAATCGTCACACTTTAAAATGATCCTCCAATCCAGGTCAACAATAAGTTGAAGATGAAGATGACTATGATAAGAAAAATGATGATAATGTTTGAATTTTAGATAAAAGGTATTTTGTTCATGCATCCACCCATCAATGATTTAATTACGGAAATAACACACTTTGAGCAGAAAGCTGCAATGCTGTATTCCAGTTTGAAGAGCGTGATATGATATACTATGATGCGGTAATTCGGCTTAGTCTCGTTGAGTATCAATGCCACAAGGATGGAATTACATCACTTACCAAATACCGACTCACTTATCCTTTCGCAGTGGTATAGGGATATATCAGTCAGTATTTGATATGTATCGGTCTCTACACACTGACTATAAACTGCCTGATACCTACCTTACTGCCTGATACTTACCTACCTACCTGACAGAAGATATAATACATAACGTTGGGAATAGATTCTGTATCAACTTATCATCAAATGTTGGTGCAAATCCTTAATATAGGGCTCCTATCTTTGGTTTGAGTAATTGGTATCCTACTACAGTAATTACTTAGACATCAGAGATGCAGGCATTCGTTTGCCATTTCAAGAACATAAAAATATCTGTACAAAAATTTCTTCTTCTGAATACTAAAGCTTTGAAAGTTTTGAATATCCCTTAATTTATTCCCGCTTGATATATCATGAATTTCTTATATTGAAAAAGAAATTATTCATACGTGTTTCGCAGCAGTGTTTGAATATTTTATAGTTACAGAATACAAAATCCTGCTAAAAAGTCTCGGTAAGTGGAAACTGCTCATGTACAGAGCAAAACTATTCTTAATATTCTCTTTATACATATTTAGATTCCGACAGAAGATTGTCCTCTTTGGCAAATAAATGGTTTCCTCTCAATATTGCCTCATTTCCTTTGCTGTCTACCACAGTCATCGAAGAAAAAGCCATTTTAAGACACTTAATATTATAATTATTTTCATAAAAAGTCCTTAGTTACCTACTATAAATTAATTACATTTTAGGTATAACATTTACTCCTATACATTTTCATCTTATATCTGCGTGTGTCAGTTTTGATATGGTAATTTTAAATTTATTATTGAATACTAAACATTGTAATGCGTAGGCCGCACTCATCTCGATAACATAAAATTTCGGGTTATCGCGATGTTTGTAGCACGGAGTTTTGGGTTATCGCTATGAATATACCTTATTACATACTATTACTTTGGTACACAGGACTTTAGTACATTACTATGTAAGTACTTTAGTACCAGAGAAGCTACTTCGAACATAAATCGTGTACTTGCAACACTTGATATGCTATGAAGGGGGGGGGGGGGGGGACATACGAATACATAC
>DWPW01000258.1:0-12778 GCA_018252015.1 Astraptes brevicauda
ACGACACAGGAAAAATCCTACCGTGCGGTAATGAGAGTAGAAAGCGTCAATTTTGAAGCGAAAAGCGTTATTAGAAATCAAACACTTAAAAGATTAATATATCACCCTAACTCATATCGATTATAGTAACCGTCTGCATTCGTATCTTTATTATTATAATCCAATTAAACACTTAGAAAGTTACAATTATAAACTTTTTATACCAGTAGTAAAAGCATTAAATAATGTATTACAATACCATTCAGTGACTTAAATATTCCGTTATCCTGCTTAAGAGCAGTTTACGTTCATTTAAAATTGCATTTGATACTTGTCGAAAGCTTTTAGGCGTACTGAAGAAAATTCTACACGCGTCCGCGACGTCACCTTTCTCCAGTAGGACATGAAAAACAATTTAAAATATTTATATAACAATGAATATTACAGGATTTTTACCCATATCGTCAGTCTTAATTTATTTATACATTTTTTGAACTTTCGATTCGACTATTCTCTTCAGATCCAACGGCGGCCATTGCAGGCCCTACATCTGTTTTTCTAATATCGGATGGCCTCGACATTGGTTTTTCTACTAGTACAAAAACATTTTCATAAAGAACTGTTCCAGTTACCAAAGAAGACATTATGATGGTATTATACAAATGCCGACGAAGTAATGAACTCATCATATTCAAGCCGTTATTACATTCATCTTCGATTTCTGTAGTGTCACCTAATTTCGTCATTCTCCATTGTATTCCAATCTCCACGACCACACGCTATGAGAATACATTTAGGTTTGTATTCAACAGGTGTAGATTATCATTTTATGCCGAATGAATTATTAAAAGAAGAGTCATATCTGCCAGTAGGAAGTAAATCTTCATTTGATACAAATTTCAAGCTTCCATTAATCTCACGAAACTTTTATTACACAAGAATACTAATTTAAAAGTGGTACAATCAGTTGTATTTCTAAGGGAACAAAACGTTATAATAATTATAATTTATATTATAAGTAGTTTATGGACTTCTATATTATAAAAGAAACGGAATTCGATTATATAATTTCTTATTACTAATTGAATAGAATTCAGTATAAAATAATTCAAACCGGAATGAAATATAATAACCAAATTAAAATAAACATGAAACGCGAAACTGATATTGCTTAACGATGCATAAAAAATCGATTCCATAAATAATGTTGTCGTTTGTTCAAGTTTACAGGGCCGAGTATCTTGTAATGGATCACTTAATTTCGATTACCTCGACGGACGTGGGCCGAGAACAATACAGCGCCGGAAATTACTCGTTTTCGCTTTTTGATCGTTTTTCACTTTATTTTCGATACGAACTGGCGAGTCGATCTTAAACAAATAGTGACACAACCGCTGTAAGTTGATCTCTTGAGTTGTCTCTTCCAACCCTTTTCAACTCGCAACTGCAAACGTATCGCGGTGCAGGGAAGGTATAATTAAATTGGCTGTTATGCGTTATTTACTGTAGAATGCCCCTTTAGACGATGAAGCGTATCGCTCAAACTCGCAGCCATTATTTTAATGGCCAATCAATACATTCCCCGTAGTTACAGAACATATTTCACGTCGGTTCCTCCCAGGATAAACTAATTAAGTTTGTTTGAGCATTTGCTTTGTAAATTGTTTGGTTTGGATCATTATTAAGACGATGTTTAGGGTATTCAATTTTCCCATGCGTATATTGCCTCGGGCTTCTACTGCGGTTCGACCCCTTGACGAATTAACAAATTTAGGTCAGAACAAATTCAAAACAATAATAGTATCTATATTGAAATTTGGATAAATAAAATTTTTAACCTTATACTAATTTTCGACCGCGACACGGATTGCGTTCTAGCTCATTTTTTTAAATATCTTTACAACTAATTTAACTGGCCGTTTGATCAAACACAGGTTCGTTTCCAGATTTAAGTAGTTTTTTTCACAAATTTTCATAAGTGGCACGTTGGTATTAACTGTGCTGTTTGTCTGTGGTTTTAGGTATATCTTAAATTATTCTGCCCAGTTTTTTTTATTTCATCTAATATAATTTTAATTTGCTAGTCATACAAAACACTTTGCCAAGTTAAATTTGTTAAAAATGGCATTTTCTTAATCAACTCTTCCCAAAGTAAATAAATGTAGAAATGCTAGTTTTGAACTTATTTATAAGTGTACTAAATAATTATAAGACGTAAAAGTAAACAAATGTTAAAACAACAAACAACTAAATATATGAATATTTATTACAAATTTTCCACCGGGAGCCACATCTGAAAATCTCGACTTCACAAATTTTTTTAAATATTAAGCAAAACCACAACCCCGTTGGATTATGTAGCTAACTGGGAGACCTTGGAAAAGTTTCCACAAAAAAATCCTAATAAGTCAATTCAAAGTCAAAAAAAGGAACTTCTGAACATTGCGTTCTTCCTTAAGGATTAAATCCTGGAAACAGACACAGATGCTCTATTAAAATGCTTAAGTTTTCTAATAATACAAATGGACTTTCCCACTCGGTTCCAGTAATAATATTATTATTATCCCCCTCAATTGAAGCGTCACCGCTGTCAACTAGCCGAAGTTTCGCTCGGAGCATTTTTATTTACGTATCGTCAGATCCGGGTAAAATAAATTCCTTTGGCTTCCCAACAGTATTTATTTTACGGTTCCAATTCATCTTCCTCTATTCTGAAATTAATTATTTAATTATGCCATTCCAATTTTTTATTACTGTCTGTTAAGTATCACTATACCATGAGTATTTCAAATATTGCCTTTGTTTATTTTTAAATGATTATTGTTATTATTATCAAAATATAATTTTTGACATTAAGACTTCAACATTATGGAGTATTTACTTATTTTTGAGTATTTTAAGCAGTTAATGTGTATGTTTAGGGATGTTTATTATGTTTTGGTATCTCCAAAAAAACGTTTTGTCTAAAATTAGTACCTTGAGTTTTTATGAATCCAGTAAGCTATTACTGTTTTAGTATATTGGAATATAAGCAACGAGACCTAACAGAACAATGCATCCGAAATAAGCTGAGGACATTCTATAGAATTTCCATCCTCATGATACCATCGTACGTCCCTGCCGCATACATCGCGTTACGCTCCGTTGAATGAAACTTGAGTCCGTAATTCCAAAAGAGCATCCAAAACCACACAATTACAGCCCCTATGCAGAAAGCATTAAAACGGCATATCCCGTGTAGAGAAATTGGGTATTGAGTTAGCAATGTCCAGTGTACGAGAGAAAAAAGTAAGAATCCACCATGTCTGACCATTTCCGACGGCTATTATTCTGTCTCCCTCTATATCCGCTTCCGGTTGTCGCGAAAACAAAATACTGCTAACAAAACGATAATTTCGCAATACCTGACAATGACACAATGAAAACAATGACATTGAACAATGATCAGGTTCTGAGACCACAAGTGGCTATTCAGTTTGTATTGAAATGAACTTTTTGGTCTCACGAATCAAATACGAATAGATTACGGCGGACGAAGCCTTTCAACGTCAGTTGATTCCTTTATCTCATTGAATTCGTTTTATTAGTGCATTATGGGTTCGGATATACAAAAAACTTTTATTAATTCAATATTTATTCTTTTAGCAAAAATAATGAATACGAAATTGTGTGTCTGTATATCATTGTAACTTTAATTAATGAATAATCTATATAGTTATGCTTAGATACGCTGGCCAATGTTTTTTAAGACTTCAGTGTGTGTTTATTGTACATACTAGGTACAGTCATATTTTCTAAAAATTAATATTTTTGTAACGACAAATTATAATTATACCGGTATTTAAATCTGACTATAACCTTACAAAAACACAAAAATGTAATCAAAATCAGTCCGATTTCTTTCGCATGATATTGGAATAAACAGGCAAACTATAATTTTGTAACAGTAGGTATTTACGCGCACCTTATCTTGGCAGATAAAAGTAAACTTTTAACTACGATATAAAATATTGAGACAAACACGATTTTTCAATTTTGACTCACTTCCTCCTGAGCGTTGGCAACAACAACAAACTGTAAGTGAAAAGTTCAGTTTTACAATATAAGGCGATCAGCACACTCTACTGACACCAATTCACACCATAAAGACCTACTATGTCTGCCAAATGATTAAGTGCTGGCAACTATAATTTATAGTTTTTTTTATAATATCGAATTAGCCAAGGAGCTTCACTACACCTGATGGTAAGTTCTCACTACCGCCAGTGGACAACCTCATATTAGATTAGTCCTACCTGAGGTCGGACACAGACGCTACGCGTGCGGACTAAGTTGGAACCACACTTGCCACATCCTTCAAACCAGAAAACTGTAGTGTATACTTTTTCTTATGCAATCATTGCTTCATTAGGCAAAAGAAGGTGCGGCTATGGTGTCGCCAGAGTCGAACCCTAAAGGGTTCTACACCCTACCAAACCATCTATCTTCGGCGTATTTAAACTTTATTATCTCAGTATAGATTCCTGTCACATAGTGGTTTTAATTAAAAGAATAGACATAAAAAATAATCAAATAAATGGAATGAAATTCAATAGACTGTCACAAGGTAGTATAAATAAACTCCTACTTCAGCTTATAAAAAATAATTTATTGTGAAAAATACATTAACATTATTTGCCTCTTTTGTATAAGGATAAACAGTATATAAAGGTTTCCGAGGATCGCGTAAAATGTGTTGCATCCTTTATCTTCAATTCTTAAGCACCCAATATTGACACATGGAATCATAATTTAATTCTATACAAAATGGAGGTGCATGTAGCAAAAATTAGGGTGCGTAACAATAAATCACTTAGCAGCTAATAATATGTGCTTATGGGTAAATTTATGGGTAAACTTTTTGTATCACGCCACAAGAGTTGTCACGGAATAGGCGCCTTGGAAATATGAATAATATTAATTTCCCACTTTGATTAATTAGGAATAAGTTATCGGAGGTGTGATTAGGTGAACGGTTTAACGCCTTTATTATTTTAATTGTAATGCCTTTGCACGCTTACGTTTTTGCTGTTTATGTATTTAGTAGCATGATTATCGGTTATATACTGTATACATTTTTAACAATAACCTAAAGAATATTTATTTTATATGTATTGCTTTTACATTTTATCTACGGCATCATTTTGAAAATAATAATAATAAATATCTGAATTGTTGATCATTTAATTTTTTTCAAATAGTCATCAGTTTAATATTTTGTTTTACACGTAATTTAAAGGTCAACTAACGTGTACACACCCAACTGTTAATTTATAAATTAATAATTGCCACTTTATAAATTATCGCATTAAATATAAAAAAATATTGTGCTAAAAATACATCGCGCCGCATAATGCATAAAGTAACCGAAACATTATAATCAACCATACATGACATTAAGTAATCAAAGATGCATGCTTGCCTGCGTGCCTGCTTTCTTGCTTGCTTGCTTATAACGGACATATATTATGTACCATGCCCAGGAAATGTACATATTAATGCGAGCGAAGTCGCGGGTAAGAGATAGTCACTTAATAAAAGCAAAACTAACATCTACGCATATCTACAATACCTTCCCATAGAAACGGGAACTCAAAGGAACAAAACTCCCTAATTGCCACATAAAACAGTCCTCACCCTTTTAATCATATCGAAAGAGTAATCTTCCGGCCGGATGGACCAACGACAGTCCTAAATTACGTACGTAATACACGCCCTTACACCGTTGTAATAAAGCCGAGATTCCTGTACATAACGTCAATCTGTTATCGAAGACCAATTTCGAAACTTCCACGAATAACGCTCTATCATATTCCAAATTCGTTTTTGATTCGTGAAAATCTAATTTAGAGATCTTAATCTTTCACATTTCTTGAGCTTTAATCTTATAGGGTTGAATTTCCTTAATGTACGGAAAGAAATTTATATATTTTGACGGTATCATTAGGACATATTCATATTAGTGGAGATAGATAAGTAGTAGGAAACACTAACTAACATATAAATAATATCTTAATTGATTGATATATTTGCTACAAATGAGTATCTATAGTGAAACGCTCAAAAATGTAATTATTTTCTCAATTTTAGGTTTTAATACAAATAATAATTACCCATTAATAATTTTATTGAAATTCCAACAAACAAGTCCAACTTATTCTTATCTCACAAGATTGTTCCTTTTATACATAAACTAAAAAATATATTGACGTATAATGCGGTGGTACCAGATCTAATTGTAATAATCTACGCGTTATTTCCATCGTTCAAATTCAACTCAATCTTTTTTTTTCAAAAAATATTACAATCGATTGTCCTCATTAACTTTCACCCATTTTTAATGTAGGCATGACTATTTTTTAATAAGTTACTCGTAAACACATCACATATGTGGGAAATGATGTACTGACTACTATAGAATCGTCGGTAACCAACTTAACTTTATTGTATCATAAAGTTCACTTATTTGCCATGCAGACCTTACCACAATATACAAACCCATTTGTTTATTAATAAACATGAAATTACTCGCGACTTCGCCCGGTTACTCTTACTTGGAAAGTCTTACCACCATCATTATTTATTATAATATGTTTCGTAAATGGGGTGCATAATGAAATAAAATGTAGGATATCGAATATATTTTAATATTTTTAAAGTAGCCCGTTTATGAGCCCACAAAGACAAGCATACAGATACGTGGCTCCTCCTGGGACTAAGATGATCGCCTAATAATTATAACTACGACTCCACACTCATGCACCGAAATATAACAACTAGAAGAACTAGAAGTATGTGTACCAATTGGATCTCCTGATTCAGTTATATTAATTTTACCTCTTTGTACCTCTCTTCTAGCAAAAGCAAGCTTAGATCGCTAATGCATCATTTTATTCTTAATGCATATTTTATTTTATTTTAAAACCTTGATGTGAGAGTATTAAGACAAAAACAATCACAAGTAAAATTTTATTTTATTTGTATTGCACCTCGCTAAGGCTAACTTCTATCAGACTGACCATTTGCATACTGGTATACTTCACAAGAACTCTGCTAAACGCGTTAGAAACATAGTTTCTCTATAAATATTTCGTTGGTTATCATGTTATAGAAATTTGGAAGAAGGAATTTCAAGAAGGTTGGTGTGTGTATCTTAAAACCACACAGACTAAATGTTTAATACCTACCACGTTGTCTCATTTATGTCTACGTTTTTTGCATTTAGTACTGCCATTAGGTATTTAATTATAACACTCTGTTTAAAGAGACTCCCAAACATACAAATAAAAACTTAACCGTTATTCTTCTAGTATAGGATATGAATATTAATATAAAGGCATTAACTTTACGAGGCCTAAGAGGTAGCAAACAAGCAGCAAGTGAATATTTATAGCTTGACGTACTTCCGAAGTATAACGTAGAGAATGAATAATGGTTTCTGTGTGTCATAATTTCTGTACGAAGAATTTTCACGTCCGCTGTTTAATTTCGCTTGAGAATTTTTATATTACATTTAAATATCTGCTCTTTCAATAATGCGATTGTTATTGTAACAAAATTTGAGGTTAGGTGAAATAACAAAAACTGTATAAAACGTTTAATATTATGTCTTGCATGTACACGTACGAATTGGTACTATGTATTTTTACAGTTTTTAATTTAATAACACAGTTGAGGCATAATTTTCTAGGCCCTAAATTTGCGGCACGTAGAAATACACCTAATATAAACAAGGCTCGAAACTTCGAATTTATCTAACGAACCATTTTTTCAGCGATCTTCATCTAACAATCAAATAACATATTAAAATAACACAAATCGAGGAATCCCAAGAAAAGTACAAGCATCGTCTGACATAGATACAATTTTCAATGCTTCTATATCAGATAAGGGGAAGAAAGTTGAAAGAATAACGATAATATCCATGACTGAGGAACGAAAGAAAGTAAACTAAACAAAAATAAAAGCCGTGTTTGTGAATCGAGTCCCGAGTTTATTTTCAAAGGGCCATAATCATCGAGAAGCAAACTTTATTACGCTTTACGAGGAGCCTGGCACGTAAACAGTAGCTAAGGGTAGTAATAATATGCGAAATATAAACAAATTAACGAACAAGATACCACCGTATATTTCAGAATAATCCCCCGACAAAAATGGTTTCCTATAACAATTTCTGTTAGAATAAGTTGATTGGGCTGTGATTTAATATAACTACGTAATATTTTGTTGTCTTTCGCTACAATATTACATGGATTAATAAAATTATTATTGATTAATAATTATAAAAATCAGATGTTTATCAAATAGTGTTACTACTATTGCCTAGGAAAGCTTGTTAACATTTTTGTTAAGTACATATATGATAGCAAGAGTATGGCATAAGTGCCATACTATACCTACAGCATGTTACTTTAATTTCGATAATATTATTGGAATTAAATGCTCAAAAACTTTAAATGTTAAGTTTATATTACATAAACCATTCGATGTTCCTTGCAATAAAGCTGTTATTAGTCGAGAACAACAAAAAGTACTAAAACAGACGATTTAACATCTTCAGCCATGTGTCGAATTATGGCGGGACGGCGTCAAAAGATATGCAGATGTATCTTGTCATTATGCCTTTTATTTTTTTCAAGGAAAGCTACAAAGCGCTGACGTTCTATGTTAAAATATGGAGATAAAGTCATTAGCAATTTTACTTTAATGAGAAGTCACCCGGGACCAAATAACGGGCCTTTGCGAACGCCACGGTCAGCAAAATATTATCATACAAATTTTATTATCTACAACCAAAGTAATTTTTTAAGGATTTATTCTCTGGAAATAAATTGGACACGAGATGCAAGTAAGTTCGTCGAAACTAGAGAATCGTAAATAATATGAATTTGGTGCAGAATTTGCATTCAGTTGGCACATTTTAATTTCACTAAAAAAATTCTACTCTGAAAAATATATCAAACGGCGATATTTTAAATATCTTCTTCGTTTACAAAGCTCAAAGTCACAATAACTAAGAACATTTACAATCATAATAAAACATACCTATCCCATTTTTAACCAACAAGGCCAGCATTTTCTCTCACGCGACTGCGTTCGTAATAATATTATTTTCGTTCATGTCACTTATGTTGGGGTATTTTTGGTGGCTCATTGTTATTGTAGCATCCCCGAAGTATGACGGCGTCCTCTTAATTTCCAGTAATCGAGGTGCTCTTTAGCGATGGCCTGCATCTGAATAAACATTGAACGTAGTGTGATAAAGGCCGACTACAAACTTGCAACTGATTCAACACATTTAAGCTCGATCGATAGCAATGATCGCATGGGTCTTTATTAATTTATTTTACCCATCTTACTAAGTATTCATAACTGAGTGAATAAAATTTGCCACACTTCTGTATGGCTTAGTATAACATTTACCGTGGGACCGTTACCTTTACCGTTTACATTTACCAAGGTGGAAATTTATATAAAGATGGTAGAACTATTTGTAGTTCGACTCCGGCGACACCACTGCCACACCTTTTTTATATTACAGGAGTAGCAAACGAGCATGCAGCCCGTTTGATGGTAAATGGCCACTGCCGCTCATGGACATAATCGTAATTAACCCCAGAAAAGATCACAGTTCTACATGAGATCGATCATAGAAACGTTGCTATGCCTGAGGACTAAGTTTGAACGCCTCAAATAACTGTGTCTCCCTGACCACACCTTTCACGCCGGAGCACGGCAGCGCTTAACACTGCTACTATTAGGCAAACATACGTATGGCGGTTGTGCCGCTGAAGTCGATCCACAAAATGTTCTTCTACATTTCCTATTTCTGCCTAATAACAGCAGTGTCAAGCGCTGCTGTATTCTGATCTGATTGATGTGTTAAAGGAGACATATTTATGTGAGGCGTTTCAACTTACTTCTCAAGGGTAGAACGAATCTGTAGTCAACTTTAGGTAGGAGTTTGATCTTATCTGGAGTTGATTACAGATGTCTATGAGCGGCGTGACCGCTTATAATCAGGTGGCCTGCATGCTCGTTTGCTACTTTCAAACTATAAATAAAACCACTACCAGTTACCAGTACTACTAGTAAGTAGCCACTGCCGCCTATGGAAATCTGTAATCAATCGCAGATAAGATTACAGTCCTACCTGGGGTCGGCCACAGGTGCGTTGCTGCCTCTGAGGAATAAGCTGGAACGCCTCGAATAAGTATGTCTCCCTGACCACCTCTTCAGACCAAAACACAGCAGCACTTAACACTGCTGTTATAAGGCAGAAATATAAGCTGTTACAATACTGCTGTTATAAGGCGCTGGTGCCACCGGAGTCAAACCACAAAGGGTTCTACGACCCTTAAAATTGATTAATTAATTGACATATATTTAAAAAATAAATATTTCAGGCTACCACTAGCATATAATTTAATGGTAATGAGGCCCAAAACCATGTATGAAATTAAACTCCTGCTTAATAGTGTGGCCGCGATAAAACGCTATGATGTCGAACGCTTTATCGAGTCAGTAGCGGGTAATCTCATCGATATATCAGAAGCATTGAGCTGTCCGAACTCGCTATCGTCAACTGGACGGGAAGTGAGTAATAAATGGTTAAATTATTCGCATCATACTTTAATTTTAAGTGTTTATTTGGTTTGCGTGAAAACAAGAGAAAATAAGTTGGTGAATGTCAGAAAATGAAACTCACGGTCGCTGTCTGTCTGTCTGTTTAAAATTACATAGCACCAAAACTACTGAATGGAATGGAATGCAGATATATTCATAGTTCCTATCTTAACTTAACTTCTAGGCTATGTATATTAAATTCTATTCACTCCATTAAGTTATTACGATTTAAAATCCGAAGGAACTTTTCTTTACGTGCCATATGAATTACCTACGTACTTACGTGAACACAATAGTTCTATCGTAGTGGACTAGATGGCGTTATTGTAGGTACAAACATCACTGACTCACCGGCAGCTTCTAATACCAAATGGCAGAACAACGTTCGCCTGGTCGGCTAGTATTTAATAATCTAAATCATGGGATCAAACTATAACTCAACGTTGAATTTTTTTTGTATAAGTAAGATATTTATTGAATTTTATATAATTGTAAGGTACCGCTGGAGAAAATAAAGTACCTATATTCTTTAAATAAACACAATGAATATTATAAAGATAATATCAAAAGTAAATGAGTCTTACCTTTACTTATCTCCCCTATAATTTGCCGTATTTTTGTTCTTATCCAATAAAAATCGAAGAATGTCTCATATTGTGAGATTCACACGTGAGCTAAGACAAACAGTGCTTCAATGGACCAATCCATTGAAATAACATACGTCCAGTCCACTTATATCGGATTTCTTATTGTTCCTCTTTTCATTCCATTAAGGTCTGTAAAGAGCTCCCGATGTCCTTACACGGAATTCCAACCATGAAGATTTGAGGATGTTATTGCTATCACATTTCTCTTGTTTTGTTGTAATGGAAAACTCTAGAACAATTGTTATTGGCTAAGGTTATAATAATAAATTGTGATATAAATATTACGAACGTCGCTTTGGTAAAAATATTTTTTGATTGTTGCTATTGTTAGTATTTCAACATCACAACCTAGCTCTTGTTAAAATCACAGAAACTTGATATTTTTAATAGAAACAGTGGAAATCATAATTCTGACTCGTAAAATGTGACTTTCAGCTACGTATATACGTATCTATTTTCTATTTTTAAATGTAATTTTTTTTAAGTTTTACGATTTTGTTTTTAATTTCGCGTTCTCGCTAAAACTTTTAGACATAAAGTAGGTCACTATATTGTATAAAGATTTCAAGCTGATTTACTTACTTTTTTTTATTTTGCGATCACAAACAGAACATAATCTGAAATGTTATAAACTACAAAAAACTACGAATTATTGTTTTACTTTTTCGTTAATATAAGTTGCATCTATGGTGATTTACATGGCGTCAACCAATTATTATCCCACAGCTGGGCACGGGTCTCTTTTTGAGTGAGAGGGGTGTAGCCCATAGTCTACCGCGCTGGCCAAATGCGAATTGGTAGACTTCACAAACCTTTAAGACCCTTTTTTTAAGAACTCTCAGGCATGCAGGATTTTTCACGACGTTTTCCTTTAAAGCAAGTGATAATTAATTTATAATACGCATACAACTTGAAAAAGTCAAAGGTGCATGCCTGGGATTTGAACCTCGGACGGTCGAGTTTCAACCATTACGTTATCACTGCTATATGCTATATGGTGATTTACATAAGAATCGAAAAAATAATGGCGTAATACCTTCACCGACAATTTGAAACGGAAAAAGGTATTCAATACGTTTCTAACTAGAAAGTACTAGATAATGTATTCTACAATTCCACAGGCCAATAACCTGAGCACACATGATCCATCAGCTCGCGTTCACAGTGTGCATTTTGTCAACGAGATGACGCTGTTTATTCGTGTCGTCGTCGCATTACACTTCACTAATTTGGAATTTCCTTGGTTTAGCAAGAAGCTAGTAAGTTTCTAAAATAATGTATTATTGCACGGCATCAATGCTCCTCTTGCTAGATATAATTCTATGTTTTATCTATACAAGTAAATATAATTTAAGTGTTGGTTTGAAATGTCAAAGAAACAGCAGCTTTATATTTAAACGCATTGTATCGTTAAATAATCATAACGCTTTCTACACTCATAGCTCCACATTAGGATTTTTTTCTGACAGAACAGGAGACTAACTTAC
>DWPW01000259.1:0-12770 GCA_018252015.1 Astraptes brevicauda
AGTATTGGCTATACAATGAAATTTCTCAATTATTTCTCATTATTAATTTAACGAGAGGTTAGACAATTAATTTTTAATTGCCTACCATTATAACAATTGAATCCCATTAACAGCAAATATGTTATCATTAGTTTATGACAATAATTTAGATTAAAATCTTTTTCTCATAATTGAATAGGATGCATAAAAAGTCTATACTGAAAACTCATTACTCATAGATTCTCTCAGAACTTTGACATATTTATAATTAAAAACAATCTATGCCCACAAATTGTATCTGTGATAAATCTACCTATCAGCTTAGATTCAGATTGCAGATATAAAACAGTGATAGCTAATCTGATATTTAATGTAACAAAATATTTAAAAATATAAAAACATGAATGTCAATATGGTATGTTTGTGAACATAGCAAACATATGTTAGAAACACTTTCTTTTGGGTTTTGATGAGATATATAAATGTTAATTTTATGTTTTGATACCTGCATGTAAAATGGTACGAAGTTATTGTCTACTCATTTAGCAAAGAAAGGAAATACTGCACTCATATCAAAATTAATTAAACAATCAGATAAAGTCGTCTCTTGACATTGAATGAAACATAATAATATGAACGAAAAACAACTTACTAAGCACTAATTACACATGCTAAGTACCTAATTAGGTAATCATCTTAAAAATACTACATATTTGCAAAGCACATTTTATATGTGAAGTTTGATAGTGCAGATTTATTTTACCAACTACAATGTGGTTCAAATTTGCAAAAAATGAGTGCTGGTCATTTCAACATACTATGAGCAATTTGAAAGGATAAAACTGTTCCAGCCTTCCCAATTTGTATTATATACCTCAGCTGCAAATCTGGTGATATTTATTCATAGATGTAGATCTGCAGTCACTAGGTACTTAGATGCAAAAAATTGCATGCATTTGTAAATTATATTGCCCTAAAATTAACTATTAGCCCAGTATTTGTAATCGTGTCGTTCCTGCGACTTTCTTTACGGGATCTATATTTTTGGCGACGCCTTTCTTATTATTTAGGAAATTTAAAATAATATATTAACTTTTTAATTATTTATTACAAAATGTAAAAATATACCTAACAACTCTTTTTGAAAAAGAGTTAATGGTTGCTGCTCTAAGCATGCGTTCTCCAATGGGGGCTAAAATTTTTTTCTTGCGGTGTCATAGTTCCTATGAAGGTGCTGCAGTGGCCAGGGGCGTCCTGACGGACACTGGTTATCTCTGCCATAGGCGCAAAAGAAAATGTTTATTGCAAGTGACCATGAAAAAACTTGACACAAATATGTTAACTAAGCTATTTACTGTCTAGATTGAATTAAATGTAATAAATAAACTTGTACAATGTCTTGATAATATTTGCCCACCTCACCTGTGGTGAGCCACGCCAAACTATCTATGACTACCAACCATTCAATATCAATTGTTAATTTTATTGTAATGCAGTATTTGATACCGTATCTCGAGTGTGTCGCAGTGTGACGTGTCACATACAATAATTACTTATAATCTTATCACGGTATCGCAACGTCTTAGTCGTTTACCAGCCAGTCTCAATTTTAGTGGTGCACGGTACGCCTAACAAAATGGTGGTCACAACAGTATGTATTATACAAAATTGTTTGATTTATCAGACTAACTTCCCGTTTCGTCATGAAACTTAATTAGGTATTTTTATAATTAACAAACAAACCACAGTTTAATAATTAATAGCCCTGTGTATTATGAGGATATTGTTGTAAAAAGGTTGTTTTTAGTCCAAATTAAGAACATTTACACACGTTTAGATAACGTTTCGGCTGTTATATCATATCGTTTCATTCAAATGAACAATAACTTTAATTGTACTGAAATCTGATACGATTTATTTCTGCGTCGTATTTGCTGGTCTACTTCTATAACTTGTTTTTTTATCTCAATGTATCGTATCTCTCAACGTATCGGGTATCTCATATCGATCTGAAACATCCATTGAACTCCAGAGTTTTTTCATTGCAATTCAATGCAGTGAAGTAACACAAACGTACGTGTTCCAGGCGGATCAACTAACAGAGGAACAGATCGCCGAGTTCAAGGAGGCGTTCTCACTGTTCGACAAGGACGGCGACGGCACCATCACCACCAAAGAGCTGGGCACCGTGATGCGCTCGCTAGGACAGAACCCCACAGAGGCCGAACTGCAAGACATGATCAACGAAGTTGACGCGGACGGTAAGTCCCTAACCATTTAGGTATAAGATTGAAGAACGCGTGATGTTTTTACGACTGCTTTTACATCTAAAAACATTACACGTAGTAGATTAAAAAGATATTCTTTCATACAATTAATTCTTGGTCACATTTATACCTACCGTAACACGACCACGCAGACACGGGCCGTACCTATCGAAATATTGTATAGAAGAATATCATATTGTCTAGCACGGTACGTTTGATGTCTGTTGATGTAGACTCAACGTGTCCCTGCCTGATATCAGTATAATTTTAAATAAGGGACTATAACAAAAGGTGTTAATAAAGGTACACGTGACGAATAACTTGCTTTTGGTAAGATGGTTCGATAACACGAGATCAAGAGATAAGTTCGTGTTTTTTAGTATCACTAATTAGTATTCAAGTATATCAGTTCAGATTTTCATATAAGTACATGGCACCAAAACTTAAAAACAAAATGTAATTTTTAGCAATAGTCCACACATCGTCAGGTATTTACGTGGCTTAAGGTTAATACTGAACATTTCAACTCTCAAAGAATATGCAGATAGTTTCATTGGCTTTATCTGTTGATAATCATAATCGTTCCTTTATCGATGGATGGATGTAAATAATGAGATAACATACTTGTCGTTATCATTTCATACTACATACCTTAGTATTTTATTTATTGGCCGCTTTAGATTCATCATTGTCAAAATGATAAATCTTCAACCTATACTGTACTGTACCACGGCTGGGAACGGGTCACCACAGTTGCTTAATTGCGGTTTAGTAGAGTTCACAATCTTTGAAAAACTTTTTTAAATTTTAAGATCTCTCAAATAGGCTCAGTATGTTTCTGTACGATGTTTACGGGGTGCCGTTACAAGTGAAAATTAATCTGTTTATAAAATAAATATGTAACTTGCGTTCGTTGTCTGTGTGTTTAAAATCACTTGGCACCAAAGCTACTGAATGAAATTCAAGGGGATGCAGATATATTCGTAATACGTATCTTAACTTCACATTTAGGCTTATTTCATTAAAATCATTCCACTCCATTAATAGTTACTACCATTTAAAAACATTGACTTTTCTTACGTGGAATTAACTGCGTAAGCGGATGGAGTCGTGGATGTCAGCTAGTATGTAATACGTACATAACTGAAAAACTAAAGGTGCATTGCATACCTGGGAATTGAACCTCCGACAGTTAAAGAATTCAAATTTTAAACAACCATAAGTGCCTGATAAATGAAACCTATTTGAACTATTTAAAGTTATTTTTTACTATCGATAACGTTGGCGATTATTATTGGCAACATGATTGTGACATTACAAACGAAAGCGTTGATTGCGAATCCTGAACCAATGAGCGTGAACGTTCGCGTTATTGTGTTGAGCACGCTTGGACACTCGATGGTAGGTCACGTATTCATTGTATATAGTTATGATTAATTCATAAATGTATGTGTTTAGTATATAGTTACCTTGTTTCCCGATAAGAGACATAATAACATGGATATATGTGTAAATGTATACACAAACAAAACAAATACAGAGCGTGTACATAAAAAGCTCAACGGTTTGTATTGACTGACCGAACTATAAAGTCAAGCGACGTTGGTCGTAGCCGGGTTATGGATTAGTGACCATTATTGGTTACATTTCATTCCCGCTCTTGTATTTTGGAGGGGCCTAATGTTCAAATCTCTTTAATTAAAAATTGATTCTACAAAAATCTACCAGCTTTGGAACGTGTATTCGCTATGGAGAAGCGACGCAAAAAATCTAGTTACGTTTTAGCATCGTCTATCTTAGTCTTATCTTGTCATTGGATAGTAATCGTTAAATCTTTACCAATGCCTTATAGGTGGGTTAATCACGAACTCACCTGCCTCCATCAATTCATATTGAAGCAAATATTGAACATTTCCAATAGTGAAATGGGACAATGATAAAGACATTAAAATGTTTACATAGAAGTACTTAAAATAATTGAACGGCATTCTTTTCTTAGATACATTTTCTAACTTTACGAGTAGGTACATATAGGTACCTACTAGGTGATCAAATTATGCCGCGTAGTATAGTATAGGCAATGAAAATATTTTATCGGTGGCGACCCGATAAGTAATCGATGTCGGCAACTTGGCTTACCCTTGTACCTGCGCAGTGGGCGTGACCGCAGCTAGATGGCGAATCGGTATTTATATACTTACCTAGTTATTTTATTTTACTTGTCACTTGGATTATTTACAGAAGCTAACTGACAAGATTTTCGGCGATTACATGTAATATTTTGAAGTATTAGAAGGTCGTTAAGATTTTAAAAAAAATTATCGACATTTTATTAAACAATTGGCGTTAAAAGTTATAGGAAGAAAAGATTTAAAAATATTTTGACCTACTATTATCTTAAATGACCTCGAGAGGCTTTAACAAATACCTACCTATTTATAAGCTCAAATTATGGCGCGGCTCAACGACGCCTTAACTCAAGTGATGATAATTACATGTTTCTGATGATTCGTATATTTTGTATCCGCGATCTTGACCTTATTGCAAAAGGTTTAAATTCCTACCAAGTTTTACCTTGTCGATCGATATGAAGATCGCCAGTTTGCACCTTATAAAAAATCTAAACAGTTGATAGTTTAATATGAACCTAGAAACTTTAAATTCGAATCAGGTGGCAATTAATAAATATTTCAACTGCTTCATACGTCCGTAGTATCTATTCTGCCGGAACGTAACTATACGTGGGCGCCCAGAAACATTATCGGGGTAGTTACGTAGGCTGCAGTTTACACCGAGTTTTATCTAATTGTAAATATTTTTCATGTTCCCGCACGCTAAACGAGGCAGTCGCGTAGCCGCCGAGGCGACCATCTTAGTACTCAGAAATAAAAACGCTCTGTGATTGACTTCAGATAAAACTCCTGTATGACGCTGTTTATAAATTTCCATTCACTACCTGCTCGTTTTCTTTCTTACTAGCTATCGCCTCGGCAAAATATATAGACCTAAACTTTCCTCAAGAATTACTGTAACTTTCAGTAAAAACCGTACAAGAATCTGTTCAGTAGATTTTTGAGAAATATCACATACATACAGATAGCTTTTGGGGACTTTGTTTTTTAATATGTATAGATAAAAAAACGAAGACGTTAATTATCTTCCTAAATAGCCGTTGCCAGCATGATACAGCGAGAAGAACTGAGGGACGTTTAGGCCATATGTGGAGCGCGCTGATTTATGACCTGTCGATTTACGACTGCAAAATGTTGATATACAACTCGGACGTTAAGCATGATGCTTATGTATCTCGATCAACGAGCATAATAGTTTATAATGGCATCAAATTGCACTGCGTACCACGCCTTACGCTTAGTTCACACGGCATTGTACTGCACGTTTTTGTGCAGGGCAAATCTTATTCGAATAAACTAAATAAGTGAGCATATACATTTTATACAGTACCGTTCACACGACGTTTATGCTGAAAAACCTTACATGCAACACATAAAAAATTTCATGGAATACTCAATGGACTTGTCGAGCAAATTGATGTAAACATTAACGTTATCAGTTTGTAGTGGCGCGTTGAATTATACTCTATACCACACGGCGCTACACCACGTGAGAAAAGAATAAGACAGAAAATATGTGTACGCAGAATGACCTGCTTGTTACAAATATCAAACCGAAAACCTCTAAAAACGTGCAGTGCAATGCCATGCGAACCCAGCCTTAGAAGTGCGCGCCGCTTTACTATAAATCGTTTTATGCAATTGGCATGGAGTCCGCGACTAATCTAATTCAACTAACCTGACCAGTGGTGACGTTCGAAGAATAATAAATTGATAAATGTTGAGGGAAGTGGGCTGCAACTGATACTTAATTCACCGTTCAGATTGATAAAACCGATAAGTTGTGAATAATAGTAGCATTTGTGCATGGTGAGTTTCGAATATGCAATTAAATTACAATATTTGGCCTGGCTACAATAGCTCGATTTTTATCAAAAATTGTGTCATAACGTACTTATCTTGGTTTTAAAAGTAAAATACAAAGTTTGTGAACATTCTAGCGAATTAATATTTGTTTATAATCAACAAACAAGTGAGAGCAATGTTTGAACGTCACGTGGCGAGCAGTATGCGGCTCTGATTTCATCGTGCCATTGCTTGCTTTCAGCTTATCTGATGTACATTAAAGGATGCAAACATCGAACATTTTGGTCCAGCCGCTGCCAACAATATTTGCTTATATTTATTTTAATTTAATGGAAGCCGCAATAATGTGCGTACTCGAACGTTGGACGACGGACTTGATGTTAAGGGGACGTAGCCACCCAAAGACATTTGTTATCAAAGCCATATAGGAGGTCAACCAAAGTTTAATCGAATAACAAGTTAAAATACATCATGTTACTATACCTGCCATGATACGTCAAGACATCCGGACCACAGTAGTTTTACTTGAAGGTAGGAGTAGAGATTAGCCTCTAGTTGCTGCTACAATGGAATCAAAAGTATGTTACCATAACCGGGGCCGGCTTTAGGGGCAGCCCAAGCGGTCGCCCGAGGCATTGTGGACCCGCGGCCGCCAACGCATGTTTAAAAAGCTCAATACATTTTAAAACTGATAAAGAGCGCCAATTGTGTGACTCGCTCGGAGCGCCAAATGTGTGACTTGCCCGGGGCGCCTTGATAGCCAAGGCCGACCCCGACCATAACTGAATGTTGAGTGTGGCCAACACTGCGGAAGGCTTAATCGTTCTAGTAATAATAAACAAGTTAGTCTCCCGCAATTAACCTTGTTCTGTTACCAATGTTTAATTAAATACAAATTATCTTAATAGTTACTCGAATTTAGTGATAAGATGCAAGTAAAAATGAATGAAATACAGTTATACTCGCATACAAACATATTCCAATCCTATTCTGATGATGTTTTTGACAAAAACTATTCAAAATTGCAAAGGTCGAAACGTTACGTTTATGAGCGTCACATAGTGACAGGAAAGACATTCGAAACTGACCGTGAAAAAATTATGAATGAAGGAAATAATTTACGTAGTTAATGCCATAACTTTATCTGTAGGTTACATATGAGTAACTTCGAAGTAGCTCCGTAGTATTTTTATAGAGGAACGTGAATAATGTGTGTTTATATCAAGCTATTGAAGTACGGAGTAGATGTAATTGATTATGTTTTTAACCCTAGAACGCTCGCGCTATGAGCATGTTGCCGCCCGCGCGATTAAAATCGCTATATTTTATACAGGATACATTTACAAAGAATAGCCTAAATCTACACGCACTTATTTTAGATATTAGAAGACATTTAGTGCACATGTGACTGCAGGGATGACTGTTAATGTCAGTGGGTCAGTTTGAGCGGCAACTTGCTCACTGCGCGACTCCTCACGTACGTAAAATTTGTATGTATTGATTTTTATTGTACTTGAAATATTCTTAGTTTTCATTTCGTATAACATTGTTATAATGTTAATAGCATTATATTATATACACTTGTTTATTTTTATTACTTATTCGGCGATATTTTCGTTTTGCTAAAGTTATTTTATATCCATTTAGTTAAGTGCCGCATGAAATGTGCAATGTTGCACAATAACACAATTAATTAACAACATGCTCTTATTTGAAGATCAATCAGATGACGAGGCTAATGCACAACATTTACTGAAAAAGCATTGGATACTAATAAGGGAGATAAAATAGCGATCATGATACTGACAAAGAACAGTTAGCGTGATAATTGATAAGAATGTGCCATCGAACTGTCAAGTACCATATACCTGTGATAGCCGCTGTATCTACCAACCACATATTAGTTTTGCTCTTTCTAAATATTGTTAGTACAAAAGGTAAAACAATATAAGAAAAAATGTACCACTTATTGTTAGGATTTTCTAAGGAATAGTTGTGGTTACGACTATACTACTTCCTTTTAAATATAAATTGCAGAGTAAATACTTTGCAAAAACAGTCTAGTAATCAAATAATCTAATTTATGTTATTGGAATATCAAAATATAGTCCCCCAAGTCGAGAAGGTAGATACTCAAAAATTGCGTTCAATAAAAAAAATAGGACCGAAAAAGAGTGCTATTGATGCGAAAAGTTACTGTGCAATTGACGTGATATGCACATTCATTAGTAATGCATTGCTTAAATTGCATGTCTTAAATGATGAAAACGTAGATTTTATTTACTTAATGCACGAAAGAGACAGTCAAAATTCAAGAAAACTCACAAGCTATCGCAAATAATTCATAGAAATAAGAGAAATTATACTTTATTTTATAGTTTGTTGCATTCTATCTATTATAAACCGATGTAATGTCATTAAACCCTTATTTGTAAAAATAAAGCATTTAATGTACGGGCGGCAAAATGCTCCCCACGAGATAACTCGCGTTTTACGGAGGCCCGGCTACTCTAGGGTTAAGCTTGTAGTCCATTGTGAGAATACGTACTAAAAAAATATATCAGAAATCCACTAGAAAATTTTGTCTAAAATTGAAGTTTCTGTTTGTAACGTGAACATTTTCACTAAATACCTATTAAAGTATAAACAGTAATTGTAACAAAAAAACAATTATTGAAAATGTTGTCTGTCTGTTTGTTCCGGTAATCACCTAAACAGCTGGATCGATATTGACGGGACTTTCATTGAAGGTGTAAAGCGTTACTTAATTTTTGAAAATAAATTAGGCTGCCACGCAAATATATTAACATTATTTGGGCCTGGATTGATTTTAGTTACTATGAAGATGCATTAGGGCTGACTATCACTTTCGTGTTTCATTTACAGTTTTTTTACTCGCGGCTTTACCCACATTTAACTAGTGTTAACTAGTTTTACTGTAACTGTGGCTAGTAGTACTATAAATCATATCTTAGAGCTGTAGGTACGTCGTATCCCCTCGCACGCTTCTGATTCGTTATCAGTATTGTGGCGTCGGAGTCACATGCATCGTGTCTCCGAGAGTCATGGAGCTGCTCTCGAGGCAGTGGGAGGGATGTGCTATTTTCGGTTTGTGTTTACAATATATTTGTAGGAACGCGGAGCGACGCGAGACGACCCTGACATTACACGTTATCATCGTGGCGTCAAGTCGATGCAATATTAATAGCCGATACGCACTCACCTGTGCGAGACGTCTTGGCGTGAATGGGAGATTAGATGGCCATTCCTTTAAAAGAGTTATTGAAGCCGAACGCGGAAGTGATTGGATCGAAGCTAAACAAGCTGACTCAATGAAGGTGGAAAGTGTTGTTTGTTGTTGCGTGTAGAAAACGTATGATTCAGCACGTTTCTCGGAGACTCCGGCGGGAAATAACCGTAACAGGAAATGTTTAAACCCTGAATCGAGTTACGGTTTTTAGGTATTCTACTGTATATCTTTCACAATGATGTGATGGTCAGGATACGAAGAAAACAGAAGTGAACATAACACTTTATACAAATTATTTATACATAGACCTGAATTATTTAATTTTAACAATTTATAAAACTTTTCTATTACAAATTATTTTAATAAGGATAATATTTTTACATATAATAGATGATTTGGTTATAAAACTGGGCCTAATGAAGAATCAACTCTAGACTATATAGTAATCAAGAATGAATGGGGCACATTTTTCTGTATTTTTTTTTGCTCTTAACTAGGTTAGATCGTCATATGTATTTATTTATGTTTATTTATTTATTAGGTTCACCAAAGTAGAATATATTTCAACATACATAAAATAGCCTTAAAATAAAATAAGTAGTTCGTGTACCTACAATTACAGGTGAACACGGCATACATAATAATAATTATTATTGACACTCTAACTATCAATAAAAAATTACATATATTATATAAATTAAATGCAACAATATTATAAATTCAAGTTGATTAAATTAATAATTATAAACTGTATAATAATAAAAAAAAAACTATTCAATTGCTAGTAATTAATATGTATGAATTTGTTTATATTTTTGTTTATTTAAATGTATGATTTGTTTATATTCGTTGTTCGCTCTGCTTATTAATTTTTACTTTTTCTCCGACTATATTTTTAGTACGATTGTACCTGCAAGTTCCTTGACTGCAAATGGAAGTAATTAGCTTAAGTCTTGCGACGTTTGACACCGTTGACGCGTACCTTGGTGTACTTGACGAAGCTTAGCCTGAAGTCATATGAATGTAGACTGTTTATGAGATTGACCTAAATGTCATGTAAGTGCGTTCTAATCAGGTAACATCAATTTCAATGTCAATAACCTGAGCAAAAATATATTACCTTGATCTTTTGCGCATTTCCTTCATTCTCACAACGCAAAAAATCTACGTAACTTACCATTTTGAATAGAATGCCACTATTGAAAGCGCCCAACGAGTTCCGTTTATTCGTCGCACCTTTATTGGAAATCCTTGAACAGCTGAGAGTATCAAAAAGTGGGATACGAGAACAAAAGCCAAAACACATTGTGATGCAGCTGCCGTCCTCGCCGCGCCGTGTTTATTGTTACAGGGCATCCTTGTTGCTCCGGGCGTGAGATCTCCACAATTAACATAACAATTGCCTACTCCATCGGGGATACGTGTAACACAATACTCATTAGCGTATGCGGAACTCGCTCTGTGCATATAACAAGACTACTTACTATACGCTTGTTTGTTTAGACAATATACCAACGCTCGTTTTTGGACGCCGCTTCGCTCGCGCCTATATGTAGGCCGAAGGTAAGAAAGTAGGTACGTTGTAGGTATAAAAGGGATTTTTCTAACTTTCAGTAGTATATTCTTTCAGGATAAAAGGTATACAATGCTGTTTTTTGGACCCCTGGCAATGTGTATGTAAATTTTCATAATGATCGGTTAAATAGTTAAGTCGTGAAGACGTTACAAACAAACAAAGAAACTCACCTTCGCATTTATTATAGCTAGGATTAGGATAAATTTATCAGAGCCGATGTGCCCAAACAGTTAATGAAACTCGAAAGTTACCGCCACGTGATGTTACATGAAATTCAGAATATGCTTTTAAGACGTTGAATTGCTTATTAGAAACTAAGTGGTAGGTGTTTAAAAATGTGCCTCATTTCCGCTAAAGACTTTAATTACACCAACTAGGCAAATTGGCTCACATTATTTCTACGATCATAAAGATCCTATTGCAACAAGACGAATTTGTTAATTGCGTGCCGCTGATTGCGGTTTTTATTTTATCTTTCCAATAAAATTCTTCACGGTCAAATACCTACTTTTCAATGTAGATCAATTATTGTAGTCTAGAAAATGTCGTATTGATAAATTCAGGTTCTAAGTACTGGTGATAACAATAGGTTTTCCGGATAACGACAATTATTTATCATTACTGACAATAATTAAAATTGTAGTTTCTATATGTCACTAGTGGTTGATACCGTCATACGAGCTGATACCTTATGAAAGTTTGAAATAATTTCTTGACTTTCTACCACGTAAATTTCATAGCTTTCCACTTTTTTTTTGCTCACTATGGCTAAGAATTATAATTATAAAACAATAAATTCTAGCGATTCGTCGAGAATTCAATATTACCTACCTACCTATTGATCCATAGCACGGCATTTTTGCGGTCGGCACCATGACACCACGTCTATATTGGGATCGAAGCTAACAATACTATATTGTCACATCCGCTCATAACGGCCGCACAGCAAATTAATTTGCCACCAGCAGGAAAGCGCACGCGATAAACGGTGCCCGTTTTCCTGCAACAGATAACGCAAATAATATGCCGCACAAATGCGCCAGAATGCGCGTTAAGTTTGATTCCTTCACAAATTTGCCGGATCGGTCTGAAAGCCACCGTTTCGATATCGCTAATGCAACCGCTTTTGAGTAGAACTAAATATTTTCATCTGACGCTGAACGAGTAAATCTGCCGAAAAATATTATGAACAAAAACAATAATCACCTCAAGAAGCGCGGTAGGCGCCGTCAGTGGTAACTATTTATCGTTATAAACCAGTGTGGTCGGGACTGATAATAAATTCGCTGGGCAAGTTTCCATTTGTAATGAATGTCCGTCTAACCGGTGTACGATAATTATTTAGTTTTAGATGCACCATTTACGTGCTACCTACCGATTTTCTGAATCGTGTCCCCGATCTTGGCAATTCCAGACCATTGCAAGATTAATATGTGACAATTTAGTATGTGAAAGTTTAGTCTAAAACTTTTCTACGAATATGAAAAACTAAACAAACATGATCACTCTTATAATTCACCCGTGTTCGCGCCTTGTAAATTCGTATATACCATTACTCTTGCCGTAGTAATTTTTAAAGTGTATGCGAATCACTTAAAATAATCTGTACAGTAGCCACACTGAGAATTTGAGGAGGCGTATTGTTTGATACGGGGAATATTTTATCTAGCGTGTACAAACACTTGAAAACTGATCGGGAAATGTGTAGAAAATTTTATCTTCGACCTCGAGTAGGCGAGACAATCGGACACTACTTATTT